>JADGJH010000508.1:0-10315 GCA_027596945.1 Physocladia obscura
TTATTATTATTATTATTATTATTATATTCTACTTTTTGAAATTTCCTTCAAGAATAAATTTTGCATTTGGTTTTTTTTTCCAGGTATCTGTCACCAGTGTTCAACATTGCAGAATGATCGCTAAAACAACATCCACGGAATCTCGATTTTGTTAGTCAAATTTCAGTAATGCAATCATTATTTCGTATTGTTTTTTCTGATTCTTAGCTTTCGAATATATACGGTTTCCCCTTAAAACTTGCCAGATCCATTGCATTCGCGAATAACCACGGTTGTATTCCAGCGCGTGGATTTAAATATTCATATACCTGAAAGGTTTGTGGCAGATGATTCATTCAACATCTTTCATTGACTATTCTAATAATTGAACAAATTCACCAGGCAAAAGAACAATGGCAGGAGAAGCGTCATTTCATCAGACGCACCAAAGGCTAAAGATTTTGCTGTAATTCGACTAATTTTTGACAAACGTGCAAACAATGCAGCGACAAGCACTGGCGAAATTATTGGAATATCTTTAGGGGCTGTTTTCTTTGCTGCAATCGTTGCGCTTATTGCTTGGATGTGTCGTACTTATCGTAAAAAACAACCATCGTTCGATACCGGTTTATTATCATCGCTGACGGCACACGAAGAGTCGACTGCATCTCCAGTGACATCATCCAGTAGATCCGTAATTTTACAAGAAATCGCGATCAACAGCAACTACTCTCCAAGCGATATGCGAAATCAAGGGACCTCTGTTTTAGAGCGTGACGAAACGTTTTCAATTAAGCTAAAAACTTTTTCAAACCCGTTTTACGATTGGGCGAGTGGCGAAAAAGGAAAACGAGAAGACGACCACAATAAAAGAGATTCCGTTTTATCAACGGAAGATGTTTTAAGGAAAAATAGCTTCAAGGTTGTAACGCCTGACGTTTTTCGCGGCATATCCTCTCGATCGAATTCAGCATTGTCCAATTCCTCTAACAAATCCAATTCTTCTTCTGGATTGCGGCATAATCTCAAAGTTTCTTTTGCTTTGAATGAAGACGAGAGAAACACTGAAACACCAGCTTCTAACAGTCCAATTTCCTGGACAGTTGCTACATCAAAAGATTCGCTGTCGTCTCAAAATTCAGGACATCTGGATACAATGTTAGAGACACGATTAGAAAATATTCAAAACTTGAAATTTCTTCGAGTTGTTACAGTTATCCATAATTACAGGCCAAATATGGCAGATGAATTACGCTTACCTGTGGGAGCAACTATAGCTGTTATTGAAGATTTTCCTGATGGATGGGCTGATGGGTAATTTTTTACATTTTTCGAAGAATGTATTTGAATATTTAAAACAAAAATAGTGTTGATACACTCACTGTGAATCGTGGAATCTTTCCACTCTCGTGTGTTATAGATACTGGTGGCAATTCAAGCTCAAACGTATTTTCAAAAAAACTTTCTCACGTAACCTTTACAGTCACCAAAAGAGAGAGCTCGCTATTTTCACAAGATGGGAAGTCAGCGTCCCGAAATTTGGCAGCTCAGTCCACATTTAATCAAGCGAAACAAAAAACTGCAGTTGTTTCAAATCAGTTGAAAATGTATACAGTTTTGTACGAATATACCCCCGAACGTTTTGACGAACTTAAACTGTCAATAGGTGTTGACATAATTTTGTTGAAATCATTTGAAGATGGATGGGGAAAAGGATATGACCCAGTTTCGGGAGCAATTGGCATTTTTCCATTGTCATTTGTCCAAAGAAAGGAATTTCGAAGCCCAAGTCCGTTAATTCCGCAGGCTGGCTTTGCTAACTTACCAAAAGTGACTCATTTACAAAACTCGACTAATAGATTGTTTTCTAGAACTGTTGTGAAACGCTCGTCATCACTCGTTGAAATTGTCACTGGGAATGCGCCTTCTCAACATCAAAACATATTTTTTCTTACCGAAGAAGGATTTTTGCGTGCACACGTCACACATCAATATAGTGCGATCTGTAAGGACGAACTAGAATTGGCAGTTGGATCAGATGTGATTATTTTAAAGCAATTCAATGATGGATGGGCACGAGGACGAGATATAAACACTGGGAAAATTGGCATGTTTCCAATGGTTTGCGTCAATGGTAAAATAAGTGAAAGAATATAATTGATAATTACAGTATCATCATTCACTGTTTTTGACCTTCACTTGTTTAATAACGAGACTGTCATCATACCTTGTTTATTCACTAATCTGAAAGCCGACCGCACAGTTGCCCTTGGTGCCCAAATTTGGTTGCTGTGCTCGTCGTTGCTAGGTCGTCAAATCAGCGATGAAGTGGCAATTTTGAATTTTGAATCCATCTTTGCTTTGATGTTTAATTCAATATTAAAATAGCATGTCGCTGTCTTGCAACTTTGATATATGATCCTGGCCTATGGTTTTTAAAAAGTTCGATTTTCACGTCATTTGGTTGGAAAGATGAATGCAAGGTGCAGTGTTTTTGCGTACTGGTTAGTTGGTAAAGAAACTAAAGTATTCCTTTGAAATTATTTCTATTTTATTGGTTTTCCTCCTATAAATGTTATAAATATAATGTAATATAATTACCTAGATGGAACCTGTATGAGGAAACTACAGTGCTGTCAATATTTTAACAACGTCTTCATCGTCAATAATCTTACCCAATTTTTCAAGTTTGATTTCTGGCTTAGCATCGTTTCGATCAATTTTGTTTCTTCCCTGATTCATTCGACCCTGGATCATTATAAGCTAGAGTTAGCACAATAGCGTTATACTAATATAAACCGAAAATTGAATTTTTGTTTTGAAAACCCAACGGCTAAAATTTTCTAAGATCTTGTTTTTGTTGCCAGCTTTTTTGGGTGAAGAAGTGCGAGCAGCTGGAACTGGTATCTTGATTTCCACGTTTGAATGTTTTCCAATAGTTCTTCTGTTGATTCTAGCCCCATTTTGACATTTATTTCCGACCTTCCAAATCGTACTACTTCAGAATTTGAGTTTCTGAAAATTGTAACAGTGCTTTTGATAAAATTTGTAAATGAATTGAACATGTTTTTTTTTTTTGTGTCAAATCAATCATTGAAATCTACCAGTACAACACTTTTCAAATTGTCCCAAAATCCTCCTTTTTTGTGAATTTGACGTATTTGTTGTGGAATATCGATTTTTTGGATTTTTAACTGCCGGACTCCTTCCCCACAATTCAGTTCAAAGCTCTCCATAATTCCAGACAGTAATCCAGCTGTGTGTGATTTTCCGTTCTTAATCATTCTTTTCAGCTCCTGCAGTTGCAAACATGCTTCATTTTCGCCAATTTTTTCGTCTTGGCGAATGATTAATTCGGGCCCATTTGCATCATTCTTGTTAAAACAAATATAGAAACAATTACGCCATTTAAAAAATATTTTGAGAAAGTACCTTCGAAATTTCCTTTATCATACGATGATGAAAATCTTCTCGTTCTTTTGCTTTGATTGACTGAGAAAATTCGATAACAGCTTCTTCTGCTTCTTTAACTCGCCGCAAAAGCTGTTCGGTTCTAACTTCTGCAAGATTGATTCGATCAATTAAAAGATCATCATTTTTTGCAATTGCGACTTTTTCAACTTGCAAATTTTGGCGTTGCTGCTTTGTTTCTTGAAATTCTTGCTTCGCTTGCCCCTTTTCTTTTTGCGTCTCTTTGGTTTGGATAGATTCTGAAGTTTTGCCAGGACTATTATCCTCAGTCGCTAGATTAGCGTTCTCTATTTCGATGTGATCTTGCTTCACAAAAATAGAATCAAAAAATGAGGTCGTTGAACCTGTTGCCGTTGCTTGTGGAAAACCGGGACGTGTAGTTGGAAATGAAGCTGTAGATAATGTAGATGGTGCTCTAGATTTCGTAGCACCGATATAAAATATTGCTTTTGTATTTTTTATTCTGATTGCCACAGATGGAAATCCTCAATTATTACTCACATGCAACAATTACGAAAATGGCAGCTGAGTCAATTGCGATACTCAAAAATCCAGAAGGTTGTTGATTGAATATATTCCAATTATCTTTGGCGTCAAAAATACTTTCTTTTTCCGCGGTGGACACTTGTGATCGGGGTTTGCCCATTGTGTTTGTGTTTTTTTCTTTTTCCATTTCAAGAACTCAAAAAGGCAAAATAAGGAAACAAATAAGAAGTTCGGCTTCCAGTCTTGTGGAAACAAACTGTACAATAGCCTTTTGGCCAATAGACAGTAACATCAGCAAAGTCTTCACGCAATATGTCCTCCTGTGGCGAATTCGTTAGTTTCTGCAAATACTGAAAGGGGAGTCAACTCTATTGTGTTAAGATTTATCAGTCAAATTTTCATATCTATAGTTCATCCAAATTGCATTACTAGGAAATTTATAACGGCATGGATAACTAACCATACTTTACCTCGTGGACTCATTTGGTAGGCTAATATTTTGGTTTTAATATAAAAAATACACTTATGAATTTTTAAGTATTATTTCGCCTGGTATAATGTATTCACAAAAGCAAAACTTAATTATCAAAAAAATGGCGAGTGACCATAAAAATCAGATCTTCTTTAGGAAATTTACTCTTTTAACATGTTTTAATGGTTTTTGAAAAAAATTTATCCCCGGAATTCTAAATTTTCATATTTGATAGAATGTTTCGGAAACAAATAAACCTTTTCTCTTACTTTTTTGCATTTACGTATTTTAAATAATAAAAAATAGTATTATGAAGTTTGAAAAAATAATTTTTATTTCTGCAGTATTTATTGCACTTTGTACAACAAAATGTGGACATTACATTTAATCAGCTATTATATTGTCAAATAAACCTTTTTTAATTATTATTTTCCATTTAAAACCATCATTGTCTGAAGTTTGAAAGTAAACCTTTTAGTGAATACCCAGGAGTTGCAGCTAGTGCAAACTTAAAATAGGAAGGTAAATTTGCCACATGAATTTCAGTCATCAAAAATCACTTTTGCAAAATTTGTAGTGTTTTGAATGAAACTATTCAAGAATGTATGGGTTACAAGGGAAAGCTTATATTTAATCTTTTTTAGTATGTTTTATGAATTTAAAGTTTTTGTTTTTTTTTAGAGTTTTCAATATCTTTACAGAATATGAATAATCAAACATTATACTTTATTTTTAATTAAAAATATGAAAGTATTTATAACATTAGAACACAGCAACTGCACTTGCCATGGACTTGCTAATGTGTAAAAGTCCGCTCAGCTGGATTTTTTGTACTAAAAATAGACACATTATGTCATTGACTATTTTAATTTCAATTGAACAATATTTACTGAAAATTATTTTTTTTTATAATAATAAAACTATGACTGTTACAATTCCGTTCACAACTGTGAGAAATCAATTCTTAAAGACCCTTCCAATTGGAACAATTTACAAAGACCTGTGTAATGAACATCACTGTGAAGTACAAGAACGTCAAATCAACACTACTTTATCAAAAGTAGGTGTATTATATTTTGGTTCAAATTAAGCCATTGCCATTGATGTACCTGACAAATGGATGAAAATGGCTAATCCAACAAGAGCCAACATTAACCAATCCATGAAGGAACAAATTATAGAACTAGAAGCGACTGTCAAGAGGCTTCAATCAGAACTGAGAGAGGCAATGGACCCTGATTTCGAGAAGCTGTCAGTGATTGAAATAAAACATTCATTACTGGATAAAATAAAACAATTAATGAATGGAAATAAATACTTTGAGACTGATTCTAAAGTGTTCTATGTTGATAAGGCACTTGTCTATTATCTGAGAAAGAAGAGCAGTGGTGATAACAAAAAGAGAATTCAGCTTATCAAGCATGATTTAATGAAGGGTGACTCAAACCTCTGTAAAGAACTCAATCACAACCAGCCAGCTATCCAAAAGAGACTCTATCATCACTTGAAGAAGGAGATTGATGATGAAAAGATTGTTGAAATAAAGAGGCATTAATCATTCTCTGAATCTGAAAATGCTGACAGTGGTGCTCTATTCTGAGTGAACATGTAGCCCAGAAAGTCTTGAATGCTTTTGTTTCCTTGACTGTTTTGTCTTGTGTTTACATATACAGCGTCACAGGTCTCCAATTCCATAAACACTGGCTCTGATGGATTAGATGAACAGTTCATGTGTACTGAAGTCTCGGATATTGTTCCATTTGAAATAGTCTTCATTGTTGTTATGGTGATTGTTGTCAGGAGTTTAGTCAGTGGCAATGGACAGACAACCCACTTACGGCATTTGTTCTTATAAACCAGGACTACTGCCTCATGTGTTGTAAGTACTCCGTCTGTTGGTCTGTCATTCAAATCCAGCTTGAAACCTTGTTTTTCTGCATCCCATCCACACAATTCAATTTGTGACAGGTTTCTTTCAATGATTTGAGTTTTGCATCTTGTTTCAAAGTGACTTTACATGGTCTTTCTTGAAATCACCTTACGTTGACACATGAAGCATTTGCGTTTCTTATTATCACAATCTTGAATGTGTTCATCAAGATTCCATTTCAATACTCTAAACTTTTAGTTTTTGTTAGTGCATGATTCCAAAAAAGGTGTCAGTGTAACCTGCAGCTGTTTATTATGAAACAATGATTCAGTCTTACATTGTGGGCACTTTTGACCCAATTGATGGCAGCATTTGATACAGACAAAGTGTGGATTTGACCCATTTGTACATTGGATAATTGGAAAGTTTATGTTTTCAAGACAGACACAACAGGTCAAGTCAGATTGTTTTAAATTCACTGCGTAGTTTAGTATTGATTCCATTTTATAATATAAGCAAAAGATTTTAAGTTTAGAGAAATTCCACGAAAATGGAATTTTTGGACCAATCAAAAGTTGTCATTTTTTACAACAATTGCAATTTTTGACCCAACTTGTTATTTTCTTGTCTCAAAATTAGTCGCAGATTCCAATAGGCATTAATGTTCTTGAAGTCATCATATGTGGTATGTTGGCATCTTGGCTTGATGTGGTCTATCTCGTATCCTCTTGGTACCACCCCATCAGGAATACCAAGACGCTCCAAAAGCTCTTGCCTTGTTGCAAAAGTATGCTTCAAACTAAAGTCATCAGAACACTCCTTTCGAATAATGTAGTTGATTACTTGAACAGCCTCAATTCTTTTTTGTTTGAGTTCATCTTTTAAATCTCACTCTCTCTTCTTCTTCTGTTTCATTCTTTCAAAATCAGTCTCTTTTGTCACTTTATGCTTTATCCCATTGTCAATTACATTAATGTATTCTTTCTTTGTAGTCCAACTTATTGCCGTGTATTGCATATCCTTTGCCATTCTACTCCATTCATGGATTGTGAATGGCTCTTTAATTGAATCCACCTTGCACTCGATGGACTGTCAAACAATAGTTGACCCAGAAATATAACCGAAATTGTTCTACAGTACACTCAATCTTGTCCTTGGTTACTGTATCTTCCAGCAACAACAGTGGCTCAATCTTTTTGACTACAAATGTTGCACTTTTGACAAGTCCAAGCTTCTTGTATTTTCTATTCAAAATAACTGGAGTGCCAACCATCAATAGAACATCTTGTGAGTTTGGGTCATCTCTATTTGCTTCTATTCTAATCTTTTTCTTTTTCTTTAGTTTATCTCTCTGCATCATGATTTCATTGATTTTTTTTCTCTTGTTATGAGTAAACGCTAAATTTACTTGAGTAAACAAGTGCTTATTGTCAAAGTCGCTGGGATTCAATGTGTGCACAATGTCAAATAGCACTGTCACTGAGTTGTCTGAACAATTTTTGATAATATATTATAGGCCTAACAATTTGATTTTATTTTCCATTATGTTAGAGATTCTTTTTTTGCTTGTCAATATATTCTGTTTTTCAGTCGTTCTTGCGTTTTGTAATTTTTTTTTACTGAGTCTTATTTTGGCATTTCTCTCTATTTTATTTACTTTTAATTGTATTTTTTGTTGAATCCTGCAGGGGCCAATTCACTTGAACTGGTGGAATTTGCACAATAAAGTATAATTTAGTTTTAGAATCCTATTATTTATTTCCAAGAATAGAACAACATTTAAATGCCTAATTCCATGTATCAAAATAAAACTTTTGTGCCTCATTTCTAATGTCTCAATATTGATTAAAAACCAATTTCTTAGCAAAAAAAATTGTTAAAATGTAAAAGATAAAGTTAAGCCATTAAATCCCCATTCTTGAATTTCACTGTGAATGAAATAAATTTTATATTCTTTCACAGTTATCTAATAAATAATATTTATATTTCCACTTCTATTAAATATTATTTAACATTTATTCAGTTTGTATAACACATTTTATTTCTCAAATCTAACATTTTCTCTGTTTCAAATAGGTTGATAATATTTTCATCTGGTCCTACATCATCATTTTCAAGATGTTCAGAATTTTCTGCATATATTTGTTATACCATCTATTTATTTCTTCTGTGAATGAAGAATTTGTGTCCAGTAAGGGAAGGATTTCATTTAGTTTTATCCTCTTTTTCATTTTGATATCTTTTGTGATTTTGTTGGATTTTTTGACTGTTGGCATTCTTTGTTTGATAGATTCAATAGCAGTATTTAAGTTATCACTAATGAGGTAAATTGCTGAATATTAGCTGGGGAACAAGTGGTAGCTGTTTCAGCTTGAGTCAACTTAGTCAATACTTGTTATCTCAGAACTAAATAATAAGAGTTTGAGACTGAAGTACAAGATGTAGTTGGCGCAAGCTTTTGTGTGTGCTCTGATGTTTGTGAGCAAATTGCTTTATTAAGATGCATACACAAAAATGTAAAGATAGAAATACAATGATAAGAATGGATAGTACCTGATGTTTGTGAGCAAAATGCTGATCACAAACATCTGTGAAGATCTCCTTTTTTGTGACTGCCAGACCCGGAGATCTCCAGAATTTGTGAAGAAAAGCCACATTTGCTTTTTCTAAATTGCTGACGCGTCGGAGATCCCAGGTGTTGTTTGTAATGGATTTAATAAAGTCCACAGTTGGAGTAGGAGTTTTAATACTTAAGATATACTTTGCTTTATTTAATAAAACCAATAATAAAGTGAAGAAAAAAGTTGGGTTTAAGTAATTTTTGAAGTAGAAAGAAAAAGACACTTCAAAACAAAAATGGTTTTTTGGGTTCTTAAAAGTAATAGAAGGCTTGAGAAAATTCTAGAAATCAAGAAAATTAGATTAGCAATCTAACTTGTAACAACTAATTAGACTAAGTTTTTGTTGGGGGTGTAATTTTTATTAATGATAAGTTTTTCAAAGATTTTGTTGATTTGGGTGTGTGCTTCTGTTGGGTATTTGGAAATTTGAACACTTTATATATATTTTGTTAGGTCTGAACTGATTAAGAAGTAGTTAATTCTTGACTATAGAGTTTGTGATGAATTTGTTTTAGGATCATGTGAGTTTGTGAATAAGTGAATTCAGTTGGGGTTCATTATTCTTCATATGTCTATAAAGTCACTTTTAATATTATTTAAAATTTTATTTTTGGTATTATTATTTGTTTCTGCCTATTGATGGATTTGGGACTGCATTCCAATCTCCTCCAAAGATGAATTTGTTGTTTGGAAATGAAGGGTCTATTTCTTTTTTTATCATCCTAGCATCATATAATGCCTTCACCACCTTCACGTCCTTCAATCACCGGCTCTATATTATCCACAACTTCTTAAACCGCGAAAAACTCGGAATCCTTGTGCTCCTGCGCCGCGACGACGCCAGAACGCTAATCACGCAGTCGAACATAGCAGTCGATGCGTGTGTTGGTGAATGGATGAACAGAGGCACTGTTGTTCCATCAGAGGTAGGAAGTTGAAACTTATGGGACTCTGTGGAGCGTGGATAAAATTTCCAGCTTGCTGAGGATTATGGACGCACGATACAAAATTTAATCCATGAATCTGCTTGAGTCGAGCTGGCAAATAAATTATCAGACATAGGAAAATCAATGCGATAGCCAAAATTACGTTGCCAAAACTATTGTTTCTGCCTTGTGGTTGCAGGAGAAAAGACTGGTCTACCAAGTGGTATTATTTATTAGCATTACTAAAAACAGTCCAGTGTGACAGTTTTGCTCAAACCCTAATTACATTTGAAAAAAAGACTTTTATACAACGAAACGCCAAACACATCAGCTGAAGCATGAAAATAGCTCCAAACAGGGAAAATAAACATCCAACTTAACAAAAAAAAAAAAAAAACAAAAAAAAAAAAAATTTAATAATAAAAAAAAAAAAAAAAAAAATTATAATAATAAGACAAAATCCAAGAATACGATATTATATTTATTTATA
>JADGJH010000509.1:0-17669 GCA_027596945.1 Physocladia obscura
GTTATTGGTATCCCACTTAGATTTTATTGTACAAATTTGTTTTTTTCTGGATTCTTCATATTTATGCCCTTTTTGTGACATTATTGAGTTTCACTCTAACAGATTATAGTAATGATAATTAATATAAAAATAGAGAAGAAATACAAAGATTTTAATGGATTAAGGGAAAAAAGATGTGAGAAATTTAAGATTGGTGGAGTTGTGGACCAGGCAGCAATCTTGTTGCGACGTGCTTTCGTCGTTTTTCATCAGTTGATTGTTTTCTTTTTGACAAATTTTTTGTTACGAAGTTGTCATTGTTTGGCAAGAACCAACAACGATGAGTACACCAGACCAGAATTCAATGCAGACCGCAGTTGATTCGCTCGTAGTACTTACAGCACTACTTGGTGATGAAAGCGCGCGGCAAGAGATCCAAAGTACTGGCGCGATTGGTATTCCAGCCAATGTTTTGGCTGGGTTAAGTTGCATCGACTGGAGCACAGCAGCTGATAAAACTATTCTGGAAACAAACGTAAACGCAAACGACACAAATATTGCTTCTGTTTCTTCTTCCAGGCCACGCAACCTCTCGCAATCTGCTTTGCGGACAGCAGCCCGTCTGTTGGGGCCACGCAAATCTTCAATATGTCACCATGCAAAGCGCAGGAGCCAGGTTTGTTTATTTCTAGTCTCGCCTTCAGCCCGCCTGTATCATTTATTTTTATTTTTATTTTTGCAATGTTGCGTTATTATTCGTGATCGCCGTTGAGAGATTACCCCTCCGCGTGTTTTTTTGTTTTGTCCCCCAAAACTCTCTTGTTTCCCAACTTCCAAAAAAAAAAAAATTGTCATATGTTTGGAACTAACAACCATCTTCTCTTGTAAGTGCGTCCGCTGCAAAGAGGAAGGTACCGGTGGATCGATAATTTGCAAACATTTCAAGCAAAAATATGCGGTGAGTCATCTTCGGAGTGAATAATAGCCCAACTGATCATTACTAATATGGGTGCAGTGCCGATGGTGTTTTGACGAAGGGAATCCAGCAAACTCGCTTTGTGAGCATCGACTTATTCGAGCCAAGTGCAAAGTATGCACTCCTGTCAGACAAACAACAAAGTCTTATCGGCCACGCTTTAAGGTGGAGGGATTAACACCTGCCGACTTTCTTCCGTTCGAAGGAGACAACAGCAACAACAACCACAGTAACACTAATAGCGCCAGCAGCAGCAGCAGCAGCAGCAGCAGTAGCAGCAGCAACAGCAATGGCAGTCACAGCTGCAGCGCCAACAATCAAGCCATCAATTCTTCTATGTCGTTAAGCAGTAATGGAGATGAAGGTAGCTCAGATCATCTTGACCCCGGAAATATGAATTTGGTGAAGTCCGAACTGGAATGTATGCGATGCGCTTCTACAAGAAAAATTGTTCTATATGGTGCAGCAAAAAGACCGTGAGTGTATTCTATGTTTTATTTATTGTTGACAAAATATTGGCGACAGACTATGCAAGCCTTGCCACAAACATCTTGTTGTTTCATATGAAAATTCATTGCTCAAAATGGAAGCGAAAAAAATAAAGTCGGCGTATTCTGGAGAAGAATCAAGACAAAAACGCATTTATATAAAACGCGAATCTAAATTACCCAACTCTCTTGGTTTCAATTATTTTGCGCCGTCAACTCCAACTGCAGATGGCGAATCTAAACAAGACCTTTCAGCATCCAGAGAACCAACAACTATTCAATCCAGCGTTTTTCCAACTCCTGGCGTCACACCTGACCGGAATCAACGAGGATCAACGACACAGTTCCAGGGATTAATCAAACAGATTCTCATGTGTATGATATGTGCGAGCGAGTATACGCATGGTGGGGCACGTTTTTCTGATACAGAGTTTTTATGTGTCCGATGTTGCGCCGCGAAGCAATCATCTGAAAGCTGCAGTAATACTGCAGCCAGTAATGCAACTGTTGCCAGTGATGCCAGCGATGCCAGCGGTGATGTGAGCGATGCAAGCACGATCTCTGTCGATTACAGGCACAAAAAACGCGAACGAACTGTGAGCATAGCCAGCAACTCATCGGTTGAAAAATCTGAGCTGGGAAGAAAGAGGGAAAGTGTAGAGATTGAAACGGAATATGCAAATGTAGATATTTTGGCAGCTGCAGCTGCCGCAATTATGGCTACCGGATATGACAATATAGCTTCAAGCTCTGCAAATGGTGACGATGATAACGCCGCAGAAATTTTGGCCGGGTTAGGATTATCCGGAATTAATTGTTCTTCTGCTATTTTGGATTAATAACAAAATGTAGTACGAAGAGTCTTTGTTTTTTATTTTATTTTTCTCTGCTTTCTAAGCTTCTCTTATTTTTCTTTGAGTTCGGTTTGCTGTGCAACTACTTTTTTGATTTGTTGAAGTTTTTGTCAAGCATTGAAACAAACCATTGAAACATGGCGAGTAAACAGAAGAGCCGCCCGCCGCTTGCATTTGCATTCGCGAGTGACACAAGTGACAGTGATACAGAAAGTCCCACACGCACAGAAACCAGCAGTTCAAATTCAGCTAGCACTGTAATCATCGACGAGAATCGGCCGCTCCTTGGTTATACAAGAAACACTGCTGCAAAATCACAATCAACCTCGCGCCGTCTCTTGTTTTTATTTGCATCTGTAGCTGCTGTTCTTTTGCTTGTGTTTCCTGCCTTACTTATTGTCACTGATAACACAGTGAGTCAATTCCAAATTTTTCGATTACTAATCAATTTTGTAATAGTCTCAACCATCTGTCCCGACAATTCCCGCGCCACCACCGCCCAAACCGAAAAATATCTCGTACACAACACGCGCGATTTTAATAAACAACGAACCTCAACTTCTTTTCGTGGCAACTATCCATTACCCACGTTCTCATCCATCTGTGTGGCCCCAGTTACTCCACAGGATAAAACTTGCTGGAAATAACGCGATTGATACATACGTTTTTTGGAATCTTCATGAGCCGGTGCAAGGGGAATACGACTTTTCTGTTGAAAGTGCAAATTTGCCGTTGTTTTTACAGTTGGCAAATGAAGCAGGATTGCACGTAATTCTACGCATTGGTCCATATGTGTGTGCTGAGTGGAGTTTCGGCGGGTTGCCGGTGTGGTTGTTGGATGAGAAAAAATTTCCTGGTTTGCGGATTCGAACTTTTGAGATTCAGTTCATGTCTCTGATGGCTGGATTCATTGAAAAAACTTTAGAAGTTGTGGATCGTTACTTAGCAAGGTTTGTAATGAAATATTTTTCAACATTATCCTGAATTTTTTTTTTTTTTTTTTGATTTTTGATTTTTTTGTTATAACAGTAACGGTGGACCGATTATTCTCTTGCAAATAGAAAACGAATATGGATTAATTGCGAATGAAATGGGTCCAGACGGCTTGAAATACATTAAATGGGCTGGTACATATGCAAAGTCGCTAAACACTTCAGTACCATGGATTATGTGCCAGCAAAATAATGTACCAACTGTTATAAATACTGTAAACGGAATGTATGCTGATAATTGGATTGACGGGCATCGAAAGCGGTTTCCAGAACAGCCGGCTTTGTTTACAGAGCTTTGGACTGGCTGGTTTCAACAATGGGGGCAAGGCAGATTTACCCGATATGCAGAAGATTTAGCATTTTCTTCTGCCCGGTTTATTGCAAAAGGCGGCACGTATATCGGATACTACATGTACGTTTCCTTTTTTTTTTTTTTTGATTAATTGTGTGGGGCTAAAATTCAAGCAGGTGGCATGGTGGAACGAATTTCGGTAGATGGGGAAGTGGGTGGAAAACGACCTCATATGATTATGACGCGCTTTTGAATGAATATGGCTTTCCAAACAATCCGAAGCATAACCATTTAGCCGATCTACACTATGTCTGTAACAAATACAAGTATCTAATCCTATCACAAGAACCGAAATTCTACTTGTTGGGCAAAGATGCAGAGGCACACGTTTATGGAAATTTAAACCTTGAAATACCAAACGATACGACAACTGCCCTTGTTTTTCTGTCAAATACAAATAGTCACCAAGAAGCTGACGTCTTTTTTGGACGACAAACTTTCACCTTGCCACAATGGTCTGTGTCAATCTACTTAAAAGACGAATCTGGAATGTATTTGCTTTATTGTACTGCCAGCCCAAAGCCAATACTCTCCGTATTTGAAGAAAAAGAGACAGATCCAATTCTCACCGCTGTGTTGAAAGACCTGGCTCATCGTAAACCGCGTTTCAAAATTCCTCAGCTCGACACTTATTCACTTCAACTGAGCTATCTTGAGGCATTGGCTACAGCGCGCTCACTTCCGCACAGAACTGATCTTATATTATCCGCAATAATCCAATCGGTTTCATATATCCGCGAGTCTGTTGGAATATGGGATAATTCAACATCAATAACGTCACACGTGCCACTTGAGCAAGTTCGTATCAGTCTTGATGCCAGCGATTACATGTGGTATGTAAGACGCAATATTCCTGTGAAAGGTGATCGAAAGGCAAATATTCGGTTTGAAGGCGGAGTTCAGGATGTCGCACATGTGTATTTTGACGGAGAAGCTGTTGGAAATGCAGGGGGCTTGTATGATGGTGGACTGTCAGAATGCAAAGTTCCGAGTGGCTTAACTGGGAAGAGCTATGATTTGGAGATTGATTTGGATAATATTTCGGAGAAATGGAAGAAAAAAAATCCGCGAAAAAGAAAGGGTGGCAATAAGGATGATGACGAAAATGATAACCACGAATTGGCTGTGCTTGTAGGTCTTGCTGGATTGTGCAATTATGGGGCAGATATGGGTGACATCCAAAGAGGTATTAAGGGAACTGTGAAAGTCAATAAATTGGATGTGACAAAAGGTGAGTGGCTTCAACAAGTTGGGTTGAAAGGCGAAAGATTTGGGGTTAGTTGTTGGTTTTTTTATTTATATTTTGTTTTTTTCGTCATTATATTAATGTTTTCCTTAGTATCACACAGGAAGTAAATCGCAAGCATTATGGCAACCTTATGCTGACTCCGAATCATGGCTACGCAACACACCACTTATTTGGTTCAAAATTTCGTTTCCAAAGACGGAGCTCCTTGCACTTCATGAAAAAGCTCTTCAAACTCAAACTGCCACCCAATTATTCCAAGCAAACAAAAATTTCTCTAATCAATCAGTTGTACCAATCATAACGTTTGTGCTAAATTTGTCCACAATGGGGCGCGGTCTTGCTTTTGTGAACGGGAAAGCAGTTGGGCGCTTTTGGAACTTGAAAGCCGAATGCAGCAATGTTCCTTGCAAGTATCCGGACAGTGCAACAGCTGGTGGTGAAAGTTGTGCTGATGGATGTGGTTATCCATCACAGAGGTGGTATAACGTTCCGACAGCATGGATTCTTGAATCAGGCGATACCGTAGAGGTTGTTCTTTTTGATGAAGTTGGCGGCAATCCGCTTGGGATATCGTTTGGTGTTGTTTCTGGATGAGAAGAAATAAGAAATAAAATATGAAAAATCAAACAATGCTGTTCATTGGGGCTGTTTGCAAAATAATTATGTTACCAAATTTCAAAACTTGGATATGGCATTGAAATAGTATCGTTTACAAATGAAATAAATTCGTCAAATAGTTAAAACTATTCGGCAAACATGGGACGGCAAAATCAAGTGATCATGTGACGAATATTAATAATATTATTAACACTTCAGTTCATAAGGAAAAAATTGAAACAAAAAAAGAAAAATAACAAAACAAAGACCAACAACTGCCATGGCACAAACGCTGTATGACAAAGTTTTCGCGGATCACGTGGTGTCGACAGTATCTGGAAACTCCGAAATAACATTAGACGAGCCGGTTGTGCTTTACATTGACCGTCATCTCGTTCACGAAGTTACCAGCCCCCAGGTTAATTTCTAATATCCGTGCTTGGCGCAACCAAAAGATCGGTGGAGGTAACAAACCAAAACCATTCTGATAATAGGCTTTCGAGGGTCTGCGAAACGCCTCGCGCGGTGTCCGTCGTGTTGATTTGACATTGACCACCCTTGATCATAATATCCCAACTTCATCAAGAAAGGTGATTATTATTTGAAAGATTGTTAGCAAACAAAACCAGCGTCCTGATTCCTTTTCATCATCAGAATTTCGCAAACATTAACACGTTCGTCAAAGAAGCCGACTCGAAAGTTCAGTGTGCGACTCTTGAAGAAAACGTTGAGTTGTTTGGTCTCAATTATTATGGTGAAGCGATCAAAATGCAAAAATAGCAAAGACTCACCAATCCAAACATAGGCCTCGGTGACAAACGCCAAGGAATTGTCCACGTTGTTGGTCCCGAGCAGGGCTTTACTCTTCCTGGAACAACTGTAGTCTGCGGCGACTCGCACACATCTACTCATGGCGCCTTTGGCGCTCTTGCATTCGGCATTGGAACATCTGAAGTCGAACATGTTCTCGCAACACAAACTCTGATTCAAAAAAAGTCAAAGAATATGCGCGTCTTTATTGAGGGCGATTCGCTGTTGGAAGGTGTTACGTCGAAGGATTTAATGTTGCATATTATTGGTGTCATTGGAACCGCAGCTGGAACTGGAACTGTTATTGAGTTTTGCGGAAAAGTTATTGAAAAGCTTTCTGTTGAGGCAAGAATGTCAATGTGTATGTTTCGCATTTATTGTTATTTTAATTTTATGTATTGATCCAATTACAATCAGGTAACATGTCTATTGAGGCTGGTGCTCGCGCTGGAATGATTGCTCCAGACGAAATCACTTTTGAATACATCAAAGACCGCCCGATGGCACCAAAAGGCGCGAATTGGGATGCTGCTGTCAAATACTGGAAATCTCTAAAATCCGACGTGGGCGCCAAATACGACATCGATGTCACAATCAAGGCATCAGATATTGTGCCTTCGATTACTTGGGGTACCTCTCCTCAAGATGTTGTTCCCATCACTGGTTCTGTTCCGGACCCAGCTAATGTTTTTGACCCAACGAAAAAAGCTGCGATCGAGCGTTCGTTGTTCTATATGGGACTGGATGCCAACAAAAAGATGGAAACCATCAAAATTGACAAAGTTTTTATCGGATCTTGCACCAACTCTCGAATTGAAGGTAAAAATAAAGGAAAAACAAAAACCAAGAACTTTATATTAAATATTTTTAATCTATCTAGATCTTCGCTCCGCTGCAAAGATTGCTCGTGGAAGAAAAGTCGCACCACACGTCTATGCCATGATTGTTCCGGGATCTGGGTTGATCAAATCTCAGGCCGAAGCCGAGGGTCTTGACGAAATTTTCAAACAAGCAGGTTTCGATTGGCGTGAAGCCGGCTGCTCAATGTGTTTGGGAATGAATCCGGATCAGCTTCTCGCCGGCGAACGTTGTGCTTCAACTTCAAACAGAAACTTTGAAGGTAGACAAGGGCCTGGAGGACGAACCCACCTTATGTCGCCAGCAATGGCTGCCGCTGCTGCTGTTACAGGGTACCTAACAGATGTGCGCACGTTGCCGATTTTGCCTGGATTCAAAACGATTGAACTTGACTCAAAAGATTTCCTGAAAGCCGAATCCTTTGAGTATGCAGGAATTGCGGAAAATATTGCAAAGGCAGCTGTCGCTGGTGTTTCCAAAAAAGGATCTTCTGTCGTGTCTGTTCCGACTCCATCAACTAGCGGCGGCCTTGAACAATTCACCGTGCTCAAGGGTGTTGTTGCACCACTCGACCGTGCCAACGTCGACACTGATATGATTATTCCCAAGCAGTTTCTCAAAACGATCAAGCGTACCGGTCTTGGAAAAGCTTTGTTTCATGAAATTCGATATGACCTCTCAAAGCCAGCCGACACATCGAGCGGCCAGTATCCTGAGATTGAAACGTTTGTTTTAAACAAGCCGCAATACCGTCATTCAAAAATCCTGGTTGCTCGTGAAAACTTTGGATGTGGATCCTCGCGCGAGCACGCACCTTGGGCTCTTTTGGACTTTGGCATCCGCTGTATTATCGCTGAGTCATTTGCCGACATCTTTTACAACAACTGCTTTAAGAATATGATGCTACCTGTTATCCTCTCGAAAGAGAATGTTGCTGTGATAATGCAAGATGGCAATGATGGTTTGGATATTGAAGTTGATCTTGTAAATCAAATTGTAAGACGTTCAAATGGCCAGGAAATATCATTCGAAGTTGAGGAACTGAGAAAGCGGTGCTTAGTTGAAGGATTAGATGATATTGGTATGACACTTCAGAAAGAGAGCAAGATTACTGCTTTTGAGGAAAAGCAAAGTTCAATTTGGCCGTGGTTAGATTTGCGCCATATTGTTAGCACAGCCAGTGCCCAAAAACTTGGACAGCCTGCTAAAAAGACTAAGCTCTCTGATTGGTGATATTGTAATAGTTCCAATAATAAAAGTTTATCATTTGTTTGTATATTGTTTAATTCTATTGTTTTTTTGTTTTTTTTTCACCTGTGAATGAACTCGTTTTCATTTTGTTTGATGTTTCCATTTCAAAATAATGAGTTTTTCTGAAAGATACATAAGATTGCCTTTTTTAATTTTTTTAATTGTTATTTTTTGCATCATTCCTTTTTTTCCAAACCACCCCACCTCCCACATAATATCACATAAGAAAAAAGTCATAGTTAAATTTTGCAAACGCATCATTTCCCCTTTTTTATTCATGGAAGACAACCACAAAGGTCATAAAGCAGAGCATGTTGGAGTTTGACTTAAGTAATTAAAGTAATGCCTGAAATATTCAATCAGTGTTACCACAACCATCATAATGTATTACAGGAAGAATATTGAAGATTTTAAAACATTTATTAACTATCTCATATGACACAAACAAGATTTTCAACATGGTGAGTGCTGTCATGACTTAGTGTTGATAGCCAGCACTGTAGAACTTGTGGCTGAAAACAGTGGCATCAAATGGGTGTGGCTATAGCATGGCGAAGGAAAACTTAGCTTTCTTAGGAGATTTTTGAGAATTTCGTGAATTTATCTGAACACAAATGGAGATATTATCCTGTTGTTTGTGATTAACATTTTACTCACAAACAACAGGCACATTATCTCGTCATCTTTATTCTTTATATGCACTGTAAATAAAGATTGGCATTTTGCTCACAAACAACAGACTAACTAATAATTGAGAGCTTAGGGTTAATTACAAGTAAATGTTTAAAACCAGAATGGAATCAAAGCTTTTCAAATCTGCTCCCAATTGTAGTTCATAGAATGTGTCTATCATAACTCTCTTCTTGTAATTGAAATAGACATCTCCTTGTTGCCTTGTTGAATGTATTATCAATCTTGTCTTCTGCTTTGTAAATATCAAATGCTTCTGACATCAACGTAAGCAAATTCTGATTACAAAATGGAATAACCAGAGCTTTACACAATGGTTTTGCATTTTTGTAGTCTTTATTCAATTCAATAGTCACATTATTTCTAATCAAGCAATCTTGCCATAGTTATTCTTTTCAGCCAAATAAACAAGTAGTTCAGTCAAATCCTTCTTTTCCATCTACACAACATTCACATTCTCAAGTTCCTCCAACTTTTCAAATGGAGGATCAAGAATGGTTTCCAAAAAGTCATGAAATAACTTTTTGCTGGATGTACATTTGAATAACTTTTTGCTGGATGTACATTTGAATAACTTTTTGCTGGATGTACATTTGAATAGCTTTCCACATGATTGTTGCTTTTCTGACAAAAATATTGACTTTGTAGTTAAAACATTTAGTCCCCATTCTTGAATTTTGCTGTGAATGAAATAAACTTCATATTTTCACAGTTATATAATAAATAATACTTCTATTTCCAATTCTATATTAAATATTATTTAACATTTATTCATCTTGTATAGCATGTTTTATTTCTAAATCTAACCTTGTTTGGTGGACCTCTATCTTGAACAATGCACTTCTGCTTTAGAATGCTATTAATTATATCCATTCCATTTTTCTGTGTATTTCTTGCAATGCTTGAATTTTTCACAAATTTGTTGTTGATGAGATACCAAGAGTGAATAGCCATCCACTGAGATCCACAACCAATTTATTCATTCAAGTCAAAAAAGCTAAATGTTTCAAATAACATGATCTCCCTCTACTGCCCTCTCCATAGCAATGCCATCACTCCATCATGTCAGTTGAGAAAATTACCGACTGGATAGATAAACCTAGCATTGGTCATGCACTTCAGACAAATCAGCGGATTTCCAATTTGTTAAAGGTAGTATGAATGGAAGATCATCAACTAACAGCCCTCAGAAATCATCTTCAGTTGGTCTTCTTGGGTGTAAAGCTTGTTCAATTTCTTGAAGAATCCTCTTGTTGCTTTAAATCATACCACCAAAACTGTTGATATTTTACACAAGTTTCTCAATTTCGAATTTTGCATGTGTTTGAAATGTTTGAAAGTTGACAATCAGTTGGTTTGCAACAGTGAGAGATTCTCAAATTTGTGTCATTTGCTGTGTCATTCCCAGTCAAAAAATGCAAATAGTTTTGAGTTGCAAGCTTGAAACAGCAGTGTCATGTTCAGGAACAGGGACATGACAAAAAATATAGTTTGCCCAATCTCTACAGACATAATTTTTGCCATGGAGCTCCAAATGAGCCTGCTTGAGTTGGGTGTTAAGTCAGTTGTTTAACTTTGACTATTTCAAATTGGAGGGCAGCAAATATTATAATTAAATTCTATAGTACTTTTATTTACTTTTCTTAAACTAAACAAAAAGGAAATTTCTAGTCAAATTCCGAAAACCTTCTTTGCTCACACCATCCTCTAATGTGCCCTGACTATAGTTAAAAACACAAAGATGCAATGGCAGTTTTCCATTGAATCAATCCATTTTCTCAGCTTAAATAATGAACAATTTCATCATGTTCCGCTTGAATATCATATACACTAATATTATTTTCAGAGAAAATTGCACCTCTTTTATTTCAATATATATCAATCTTTTAAACTCTTTTTTTTTTGATATTAATATAAAGTGATACTTCAATTTGATTCCCATAGGGAAATTGAAGGAATGCCTATGTAGTTTTTGTATTTAAACTTGGGTCAATTGCAATTAATCCCTGGTTAAATTTGAGATCCAAATTTTGGACTGCTTATGGGCATTATGTAGGAAGGTAGATTGGAATTATTCCTGCAAAATATTAATCTAGTGTCAGTTGAGAGACATGAATTTTTGTTCCATAAAGAAGATTTTTCCCTTGTGGATTTTTTTGAAGTGAGACGCTCTTCTCCCAAAACAGTCTACAATCAATGACCAACAACTTGCTATATTTTAAAAAGGAAAAAAAAAAAAAGAAAAAAAAAAGAAAGAATCATGATTACACTTGGAATTTCAAACAGTTTTAATGTTTGCATCTGAGAAATTTAGAATTTTTGATTAAATAAATCTTCGCCGGAGTTGCAATAAGTGAAGTCACATTCGTTGCAGAAATCTTAGCACAGCGGTGAAATTTTTTGAAACAAGCTTCTCTTTTCTGCCGCGACATCCATTATTTTTTGAAGTACAATGTTAAGGAGATCCAGACATTTTCAAGGGTTTGGTATAAATTCGTGACTTTTTTGTGTTCAAACAAACTGTCAAGCTTGAAATTTGTCTCCAGGATCTTTTGCTTCATTTGCCATTTAACACCTTGCATCATGATAATCATTCAATTTTTTTATAAAGGCAAAGTATTTGTTTTTTTAATTAGTTGAATTTTATTCAAGGTCGAAAGAGCTGGATAAACATAACCAGAAACATAATCCAGGCCAACACAAAGCCAATAACACTGATTAAAAATAGGGCGCGCGCAACACGTGCGTTTGTCAAAGAATCCATTCGCGCTGTCTCATTAGTCGGATTTTTCTCTACCTGTGCAATTGAACTCAGTTTTTTCAGTTGAAGTGCAAAAGTCTTCAACCTTTGATGCGAACCATACGCCTGAGAGGCTAATTGGGAGGATACACTACTTGTTGAAATTAGACCATAAAAAACGTTGCACCATGCTTGCTCAAAACTCACCACACAGCAAAGCGAAAGAATGGAAACAATCACGCATTCGGCGAAATAAGAATGTAGAGGCAAAGCTAGAGAGTATGATTCGTTATCGATTTCGGCTAAAACGCCACTCGGCTGCTCGATGCCGTGATTATGGCCTTCGACTGGATGTTGTTGCAAAAAAGGTCGCTGTTCGTCTGGTTGTGTAATCGTCGGGAATCTGTTCTGTGGTACTTCTGCTGAGTTCATTATTTTTTTTTCTCACAAATACTTGGAGTTGCGTTCAAAACTTCCAGCTGGCCAAGTTTCAAATTCTACTGCGGTTCAATACACACTTTGTGCATTACTGCAATATAATAAGCATATTAGCAAGTCTTTTGTTGAAGGAAAAAAAAAGAATATTAAAAAAAAAAAAAGATTGGTGCAAAGTTTATTAATTTTTTCCTTTTTTTATGTTTTGGTATATTTTTTGACCGTCAGTATACCATCTTGAACAACCTAGGCACCGTATTTACGAATTTGTTCTTCAAAAACTTGAAAATCAGGGCTTTAATATTCGTCCCCATTTGCGCATACTATTGAATTGCGTGTAACAATACAGTGAAATAAATTTCACCAAATAGAAATCGCAGTCTTATGACATTCACCAACCCACAATATATTTTAAAACTTGTTGCATATCCGAATCTAGCTGGTTTATTTGCATAGGTAAAATTGGTTTACATTGAAACAGCAATTTTTCAGCAGGCAACTTATTGCTCAAGAGACAGTTCTGGGAGCATTTGCAGTGACTTTTGCTCAAATCAATTCTTAACTACTTGAAAATGGACAAATTTGATTAAAGTCTCTTGGCATCTGTATACGACCTTTAACTAAACGCGTATAAATATGGAACCTCATTAATTAAAGACGAATAAAGCTTTTATAGTGTTTATTATGAATCATTGAATAAATACCACAGCAGTTCACCCAAACACCCACAATCTTGTCTAGCAACGTAACTTCTTGGTGACTGGTTAGGGTCAAGTAAAATTCTAGTTATTTTAACTAGTATAAATATTGCGACATGTACCAGATATATTATATGGTTTGAATTCCTTAGTTAATTTTTTTGCTGAAGAAATAAATTAGGATGAAAAGTGAGAGTTTAATCTTCATAATTTGGAACATTTTGATCGGTTTTCAAAACAATTGTAATGCTTTTTTTTTTTTTTTTTTTTGTTTATTGTAAATTTTTTAACACACGTCTCCAGACTTTCTCCTCTGCATCTAATGCCCACAAACAATCCATATGTTCGTATCCTTCTACTTCCTCCACCGCCAAGAGATCCACAACAGGCCCATTGCCACCTTGTTTCATCAGCTTTCGTTGACTTCCCTCCCAGCACTGCCAGTGCAGTCGGCGAGCATCAACGATTGCATCTTTTGTGCCATAATATAATGCAACTGGACATTTCAAACAGGATACGTCAAATTCGGCGGTAGTGGCAGCAAGTGGCTCGAATGTCTGACTCATGAAAGGCTGGATGAAACCTCGTTGGCCGATTTGAGCCCAATGATGCAAGTTTTTTGAACTTTGTGGACGAGGAGTGAATTGGAAGAAATGTGGCTTATTTAATGTGTCCCAGTTTGTGTCAGTCCTGTAGAAAGTTAAAGTTGCAAAAAAATTAATTAATTTGATCAGTTTTTAGGTTTGGTGTTATTTGTTTACCAGTCAAACAGGAAATGGAACATATGGTAAGAAAGCGTCATCATTAAATGAGCGGGAACAATTTTCTACGGACGAAAAAAAATCAGTAGGTAAAAGAGGAAGGAGATAGTTTTTGAAACTATTTTTACCTGAACAATATTTATTATTGGCAAAAACTGGCAAGACCCAAATATTAACTGATGAGTCGTATATTTGAGTGAAATCAAGTTGTTGACTGGGAACGCGTTCAGCAAAGGTCCTGTGTAAACTGCAGGTGCAAGTGCAACAAATACTGAAAGTTTTTCATTCAACTTTGGATCAAATTGCAACGCTAAAAACATCTAAAGCAATCACATTTAAGTAAATACAGCATAAATGCAATAAATGCTAAAATTAAAAACCTGTGCGTTTCCTTGCGAATGCCCAACATAAGCAACTTTATTCCACCCAGTAAACCGCCTCACCCCATCAACAACCGCTGGAACATCATAAATGGCAAGATCATCCAAACACCAGTCCCAAAACTTTGCGTCTTTTTTCTCGTCAAGAAACGCGTGTTGTTTGACAACCATTTCTGCACAACACGCACGATTATTTGCAAGCCAGACATCGTATCCGTTTTCAACTAGGTAGAAGGCGAACGAGCCCCTGCGTTGCGATGTCACCCAAACTCCGGCACTTTGAAATAATCCGTGCATTAGTATCACAGGCTTTCGTTTTGACTGAGGCGTTTTTATGTCTAAATTTTTGATTTTAATTTATCAATGTCTGCTCTGACTTTATGAAATATACCAATTGCGGGATCAGCAGAAATTCGTTCTAATTGCAACACGAAGCCGTCCCGAGTCGTCACGTGAAAAGTTTCGCATTTAAATCCTTCTAATTCAACGTAATACCGCACGTTTGCCGTCGGCACGCGATTGTCTGTTGCTGTGCCACCACCACCCGCGTAATGCTCTCCAGTGACGGCAGTTAAACTTGCAATACGCTTAAGAAAACTTGGTGGCGGCTGGTCGAGATTAGACGATGCATCCGGAGTTGCCATTGCCTCATCGGATACGGGTATTAGCATTGTTGGCTCGTTTCGAAAAAATGAACTTGCAAGGATATTTGTGTCTGTTCTTCGTGAAGATATTGCTGGTGTGGTGGCTTTTTTTCGCAGACGCTCTGGTGGTTGTGGAAAAAGATAGTAAAATCCTGGTGCGCGCCGTTCAATTACAGTCGAAATGTCTTGATAATGAAGAAAAAAACATTATGTTGTGTATTTGCTCAACTTTAATATTTTTACCTTGAATAAACGATGTAAACACCAGTAAGATCATAATCAGAGTGGAGATTATATGAGACACAGCTTGGGTGAATGGCAATGCAAATTTATTGTAAGTGGGCCAGTTGTTCCTGATCGTTTGGGTTCGCGCTGATTCTTTCTGGTCATTATGTCTTCTGCTTTCATTGATTCTTTGCATCACGTGTTTTTGTCTACTGTACATGACCACTATTTATTTCCAGAGTTCACAATATTTTATGACAATTCAAACAACCAAATTTTTTTTTTTTTTTTCACAAATAGAAAGTAAAACTTTCCGAAAAATTTCACTTTGCAATTCACAGGGTCGCATTCTCCTCAGCAAACTTCCAGTTGACCAAGTTCCACCACGACTCAATGTATTTCGGACGGGCGTTTCTGTAATCAATGTAGTACGCGTGTTCCCACACATCAGCAACAATGATTGGCTTCACAGTCGAGTCTTCCGTTTGAAGAACAAAAAAGAAACAAGGTTATCAGTCCAATGAAAAAAAGATGGTTTCTTCGGTTTACCATGAAGAACAGAATGCGCATCATGAGTGTCCACAATCTTAAGCAACCCAGAAGCCTTCTCTTGAACGAGCCACGCCCATCCCGATCCAAAATGTCCAGCTGCAACATCCGAGAATTTGGTCTTGAAGGCTTCGAATGATCCAAATGACTTGACAATTAGCGCATTCAGCTTTTCGCTCGGTGCAGCTGTTTGTTTTAGATCACGCGAGAAAAGGGTGCGTATGTATGGTTTTTTTATTACCTTGACGAGTCGTAGGCGGAGCAAGAGATTTCCAGTAAAAGGTGTGATTGAAAGTCTGCGCAGCAGTGTTGTAGATTCCAGCAGGCACATTCGATGGGCCTTGTAGTATTTATAGATTAGAAATCCCATTTCAAATCGCTGGCTAAAAATATGCATTGGATAGTCTTATTACCTTTGGCAACAATCTCTTCGATGCTCAAGCTCTTCAAGTCAGAACTTGGAATCAAACTGTTGAGCTTAACGACGTAACCAGCGTGGTGCTGAGATTAATCGATTTTTTTTTTGTTGTTAGATCACACCGCCATTACTAAAATATTATTTCATACCTTGTTGTAGTGGAAATCAACAGTCTCGGGCGAAATGTGTGGTGCCAATGCATCCTGAGCGTATGGAAGGGCTTCGAGTGTATAAGACTATGTGTGTTAGTAATTATTTTTGTTTAGTGCTGTGGGTCAAAACGAAGAGCAAGCAAACCATTTTCGTGTTTTTTTTCCCAGAGCAAATCTGTAATCACCGTTTTCAAACTTTGAATTTGAAATTGCGCAACCACGACGCGTTTGATCAATCGCGTCATCCACAGGTGTAATCCCGTCGAACGAAATTGCCAGCAATACTTACGCAGAATCTTTATAAAAATGCCATTTGAATCGTTGAAATTTGGTTTTGCCCTCAACATGAAATTTTGGAATTCCATTTTTTTTTTTTTTTGAAATTCGTTTCTGTATAAAGAACCTGAATATCATTGGCTTTAGTTGAATTAAATGTTTGCTTTTTATAACAGTCAGATGTTTCTACTGTGGAGTATGTTGAGTCAGAACATATTTCTTTGTTTGGAAGGCAACAGAAAATCAGAAATTAACAAAAAAATGTTAACATTTAGTTGAACATTTAACTCAAAAAGGGTCTCCACACAATTATAGAAATGTTGAACAGGAAGATCAGAAAAAATTGGGTTCCTATATAAAACAAAAATTGGGATTTATTGATGATTTGTTATTTACTGTCCCTCACATGTCCTTGCAAACTTATTGAGCATTTGCACCTGATTCAGAAGCTAATTGAAGACTGCTCTGAAGTGGAGACATTCAATGAGGTTTGGTTGTTAAAGGAAGGGAAGCTTGAGAGACTTCTGGACCTGCAGATGAGGACAATCATTGGCTAACAGTGGAGGTAGAGTTTAATGATGGTCTTGACAACAACCATCATCAATCTGCTCTGTTCTTGCAGTCAGTGTTTGACACCCTTCAGAAGCATCCAAAACAAACAGGAGACCCTAACTGCCCTGACTGAGTCTTGCAGGAAATTTGTTTAGGAGAGGTTCAGGCCATGTTGAAATGGAGTTGTACCAAATTAAGGAAGATTTGGAGACTGGAGATGATAACAATGGAAGTGGCAATGGAGTAGCTGGTGGGAATGACAGGGAAATTGTTAATGGATGCAAGGGTTGGATGACAATGGCAAACATGTCAGCATTGAGAATGGCTCCAAGGATGATGAAGATGAAAACAGCTCCAGACTCAGTGTAGTATCAATTGAATGATAGGACAGGTGCAAAAATGCCTGTCACAATGACTTGAGTGATGCTTTATCCTCATTAGCTGCAGCTTTTTCTAGTATATCATCAATTTCTACAGATACATCTACATCAAGAAACCAGGTTAATGAATAATAATGAATAATAATTTCTTGTAATGCATTATAATGCATCACAAAGTTGTTAATTCACACAATGCAACCCCCCTTTGCAATGCCATTATAATATTATAATGTACTAAATGTATTTTAAATGCATTTCAATGCATTTAGCATATTTCAAATAAATTAAGTAATTGTAAATGCATTTAAAGTTCATTTACAATGGATAATTAATTTTATCAATGCATTGTAATGCATTATAAAA
>JADGJH010000511.1:0-10219 GCA_027596945.1 Physocladia obscura
TTGGAATAAAATGATGTTAGGGTATATTTTGGGCTTTATCTCATGCACTCCACCACAGAGTAATGCAGATTTCAACAAGTCCAATTCAGTGTGATTTTGAATAATTTGATTTGCCCAATTACGCCAAATAAAATCCTCCACATGGTACTCAGGATGGGCAGCGTGTAGAGAGGCAATCAATGGCTCAAAATACTTCCTCATTTTCCATCCCAGAGCAATCTACAGTATTACATTGAGGAACCAGGACACCTACTTTAAATTTGTTGAAGTCAGAAACTGTGAGAAGACACTTTGAGTACTCATAGACAGGAGCTTGAATGCTTTCTTCCTTCTTTGTCCATTGTTGCAATCTACGTTTATGATTGTGTATGGTAAGGAATTTTTCTTTATTCTAAATTTTCATTGTTCTAAATCTTCAATCACAAAAATTCCAAAAACAGTCTTTAAATAAATCTTGCATTTTCCTCTCCATTCAAAACTTCCTTGTATTAATACAAAAGCTACCGCGTAATGACAGAAATGGCAAGTCCACTGTCTTGTTCTTTACTTTTTAAGTGAATTGAGCAATTTCTTTCAATAAAGAGTGAATTCATCTTTCAATACAGCTTGAATCTTTTACACTTTATCAATATGCCTTGCTAATCAACTGACAAAACTGTTTTTTGAATGCTTCCTGTGCTTCATCCAAAAAAGAGATTGGTTGCTCAATAAAGAAATTAATTAACCACATACAGTGCAGTAATGCAATTTTCTTATTGATAATCACTTGTTTCTTGTGCCCCAACATACTATTGTCATCATATTGATTAATCCAGGAAGAGATTGTTTGAACAGATTTGTTATAAATTTGGCTGATCTGGCTCTTGGACAATTGATGAAAGTAGTAATTGAACAGAGCATGTGCTTTTGTGTTCTCTGATGCTTGTTTATGACGTTTGGGCGCAGAGAGCTTCCATTTTTTTTTTTTGCACTTTCTTCGAATTTCTTCGCAAATTAGACAATTTCTTGAAAAACAACAAGACTTACCCTCATGAAAAAAAAGAACAACTCAAAAATAAACATTTTGAAATTCTAGTATTTGGATGTTTTGTACACAATTAATGTGACATAACTTGAAAAGAGTTTCTATGACAGTCTCTGAACATCAAGAAGTTTCTGAAAGAAAACTGTGGGTCTATTAAGCGCGTTTTCAATGGTTTTGACTTGGCCTGCTCGGCTGCTTGCCGGGCAAGTTTTTCAAATCCAGTTCCAGTTTCATCAGATGTTGATGGAACTAAAACAAGCAGTATTACAATAGCTGCAGCTTTCAGATAATTAAAAGCGTCAGACGTGCCGACAGCGAATGCCATAAACAATCGCACTATCGTTGCACAAGCCTCACATACGATGAGACTGAAGCTGATGAAGACGACGGCGCAAAAGTACGGCAAAGATGCGAACGCCGCTTTCCATTGTCATCAAAAGTTCATACCAAACCTTTTGCAATGGAACAGTTGAGAGGAAAAGTGGAATAATATAATAAGAAGGAAGAATGTGAAATCATACTTTTAAAGCTTAGGCGTTAAAACTGAAACGCAGTTCGCCAGAATTTGGCTTACAACAGAAAATTTTCTTTGGAAATGGATGTTGACGAGATTCTTCCACTTTTACAACGTGGGGCTCCTTCAAGCACAAGCAATATTGCAATACGTAAAGCTCTTGAAGAGTTTCACAACAAGTTTCCCAGTCGCGACGCGGATCTGATCAAGACCATTGTTGTCGATCAGTTGATTCCCATTCTCAAACAAGACGATCCTGAACAAACACTTGACTGGTTCAGCGATGCGCTTGTTCAACCTATCTCGGATCTGTTGATTGTTGAAAATGTCTGGAATACGCACGAAGATACGGCTGTGCTGATTCAAGTGCTTGATCTACTGTTTGATCGTATCCTAATCAGGAATCTCGGTCGAGAGTTTGATTGGTACAAATTGGGTTTGATCAGTCATTTAATTTCTCTTACGCTCCGTAGAAATGTTTTTAAACTGGAAAAATCTGTGGATGTTACATGGATTGAGAAATGGGTACCTTTGGTAAAATTTCTACACACTCACATAACAGTACATTAAATAACAACAAATGTACAAAAAAAAAACAATGACAGTGCGATTTTTTTGATATCGGAGACAATGTCAAAACTTTATATGAAAAAGCAGAAGTTGATATCAGCAACTTGAAGTTTCCCATATACAACAGGGAAGAAAAAGAAAAGGAGTCAAACTTGAATGTCATTCCTCTTACTAGTTGTCTAGACGATTCTGTTTATCCTCAAATGAAAAGGAAGGCGTTGTATCACGTTATTTCTGTCTCGAGGATCGGCAATAATTCTTCGAGTACCAGAAAGGAAAAGGAAGCATCGGCGTTAATCCAGAAAAAGTTTGCCAGCATTGCCGTAGACTTGATGAAGAACAAGGTAATATTTAAACTACACATGAGCCTAAATAGCTGAAAATTTTTTACAGAATTTTTTTATGCTTGCAGACTTGTTTGGAAGTATTTTTTTGACAGCTGATAAATCTCTTCTTGGGGAAGCTATTCCCAATTGTCTGATTCAACTTGCACTGAATGTGAAAGCTGGCGATATTTCATTACTGGAATACAGCCAGTCCGTTCTCATCGTTTGTCTCCAAGAAGTTGGTAAAAGTCACAAAGATCGTATTTTTGAAGTTCTCGATTCTCTCTCAAGAGTTTTGGACCTTATCGACTCTCAGTCTGCCGATTTTATTGTTGTGCAGTTTCATGCAATGGGAACTGAGGGTGATCGGGCAGCGTTGAAAAATCTTGGCATCTTGATCTCTCTAGCACAAAAGGGGAATCAAATAGTTGTTGGGGTAATAGCATCGCTACTAATGAAGGCGGAATATTTGAGTTTTTTTAAACCACATATTGGACTTCTTTTGACAATACCAGCTGAGCTACTTTTCTTCATTTTCTTTATTAGAAAATTCTAACCACAACTGTTAATTTTAGGATATTTCAGCCAGTCTCCTTGGAAGCTTTTGGCAACAGACAGAGCTATTTGTAGATCATTTTGATGAGCTATTGCTGCTTCTCCCAACGCTCTCTGGTGGAGTCTCCGGAATGGTTATTGCAAATATTGTCCAATCAAACCCGTCAAAATATGCTACTAAAGAAGCATTAGCCCCGATAATCACCGCGCTAAAATCTCCAGAAAGTAAAGCAATGTCAGTTGGCGGTGTTAGCAGTGTTGTCATGACGATTTACGCCGCCATAGCAACTTATAGTCTCGACGGGTGCAAATTATGTACGCCTCTTATCATGTCAGAAATTGAAGGCATTCTGAAAACGGACGTGAATCGACGTGATCCATACATTAGTTCTGCAGTAACAACGCTACTTCTACCTCTCTCCACAATCGCAAAAGACTACCCAGAAATCCTGTCCGAACACGAGAAAACACTTGACGCTCTCAGTTCTGATCCCGTCGCAAAAGATGGATCCGTTGGTGAAATGCTAGATTCAGTTCTCAATTCGCTCCACGGCGTCTCCCTCAAAGCGCTTGCTGGGAAACTTTCGGCAAGCATGAAAAGTCTGGGAATCAACCCAGACGATCCGTTCTTTGAAGCTGTTGAGGAAAGTTTGAAAAAAGAAGGCAAAGTGCCAGAGTATGACTGTATGCTGAGTTACAATTGGTCGCAGAAGTCAGTAGTGTTGAGAATTCGAGATTCTTTGGTGGCGCGAGGTCTTTCTGTTTGGCTGGATTTGGAGCAAATGTCTGGAAACGTTTACGGTAAGATGGCGGATGCAGTATTGGGAAGTAAAGTCATTATTCCGTGCCTGTCGATAACCTACGAGGTAGTTTCCATTATAAAAAACAAAATATAAACGTTTTAAATATGTATATAGTCATCGGGAAACTGTAAACGCGAACTTGGTTTTGCAGCAGATCAAACGCGCACTGGAAAGAAAATTGTTCCTGTTAGATTGGATGACGGACCATTCACTTGGACTGCACTCATAACATCTGGCCTTTTGTATACTTATATTGGCGAAAATGAAATCAACGTGTCCGAAGTTTGGGAACGAGTAATGGATAGCTTGGCTCGTGAAGTTTTCACAGTTGTTGGACTGAGAAATCCAGTTACTCATATTGACGAAATTTTTGATGCCGCTGTTAAAGAATCTTTGAACAAAGATAATCTCACAGAATATGATTGCATGCTCAGTTATAAGTACGCGTGATCATGTTTTTAATATATCATAAACTAATTTTATTAAAAATAGTTGGACACAGCAATCAATTGTTGTTAAAATTCATGATGCATTAGTTGACCGCGGCCTTTCAGTCTGGATTGACATGGAGCAAATGTCTGGTAACGTTTATGGAAAAATGGCAGACGCGGTGTTGGGCTCTAAAGTTGTCGTATCGTGTCTTTCAGCAACTTACGAAGTGTCAGAAAACTGCAAGCGCGAGCTGGATTTTGCATTCGAGCAAGTTAAAACCGGAAAACAAATTGTGGTTCTTGAATTAGATAATGCTGTTCGTACTTGGAGCAACGCATGTACAGAAGGATTTCCTCGACTTGAAATCAAAAGGGATCTTGGTGACAGTGACGTTGCCTGGAATGCAATTATGGATACTCTTGCAAACCAAATTCAAGCGGCACTCGAACGAGGACAGGTTTTGAAAAGAAAAGCGGCGAAAGCAAAAAACGCAATCACAGAGCATTCAACCCCAACTCCAACAAAGTTTGTGTCCCAAACTGAACTTGAAGCCAGAATTGTCGCCTTGGAAAGTTTGGTGCAGAGTCATGATGAGTTGAAAGTTAAAGTACAAGCGTTGGAAAATACGGTGAAAAAACAAAGTGCGATAATCTTTGGATTATCCAACTTTGTCGGAATTAATTTTGGTTGTGAGGAATAATTCTTGCAAAAAATTTTTTTATGACAAACACCCAAAACATCTCATATTTGGAAGTCGACTGCGGCAGTGTTTCTCGATTAGCGGCGGTGCTGGCTTTTAAACTTTCACAGCAGAGTAATTCCGAGTTTCCAGATACTGGTAGCCCAAAACAGAACATTATTTTCGACCAGATTCATCATGCTGATCGTGCATTTGAGTCACTTTGCTTTTCTCCGTCACAGACTCCGGTATTGCATTGTATTGTATTTGTTTACAGTCGAAAATACCTTACTTGCTTGCGCATATTGTCGTTTTTCTGACGGTTGTTATTTCCATAGCAGACCCTCGCTGCAATGTTCACCTCATTGGCCGCCCATTTCAAACCTGCTCCAACACGGCATTCATTCGAAAACAATTCTGTCGATTCGAGTACAGTGGTGAACACAAAACACAAAATTCTCGAGACTTTTTTTCTTGCAAAGGCAAATTTGTGTTCCTTCTATTCTGTGTTCCTCCAAACAAATCTGACCGTTCAATGTTTCAATCGACTTCTGCGTGCCGAAGCCTCGTTGATCAATTTGAATGTAGATAATACATTGGAGTTTTTCTTTGTCCGTCATCTGACGTATCACATCACTGTCATAAAGCAAGCTGTTTTGGCTGAGATATATGTGGACGAATTCAATATTAAAGAAGCGTCACTTTGCTTGCATTCAGCAAAACGTTCGTTAAAAGACTGGATTAGTCAGCTGAATCTTGTTCAACAAAAGCTTAATTTGCCATTAACATCCATTTCAAATTTGCCGACACGAGAATCTATTGAAGCGTCAAAAAAAGGGTCTTCCCAGCCCTTGAGCAACAGCTTGGCCATTTTGATCTTCAATTTGCTTACTACGAGTTCTCAATTGTCAAAGACTCAACCACCAAACTCCTCTAATTCGCAACAAAACAATTTCCATGCAACAACTTGGCTTGATGCATTTATTGAATCTGTATCTGCCAAATTTGGGATCGTATTTCAAAAGATTCTGTGTCGTAACTCGGTCGGGATTGAATCTGGCGTCAACTTGATAAAAGAATGGAATTTGAGCAGAATCAGTGAAAGCTCGTTATTTGAGTCCATGTAATTCCGTAATTCGTTTGTTTATCAGTTTATATGAAACTAAAATTACCTCAGGGCCAATAAATTTTTGTCAAAGCATCCAAAAGTCGCAAATTTGTCTTTGATTTATCGTGTCCATGACGATGAATCTATTCCATTCTATGCAGATGGCTTTCATTGTCGCGTGCCAGCTTCAGCAACTATATACGCTAAACCAACCGGAATAGCATTATATCCTGCAGTATTTTCTTTTCCAGAGGTTGGTCTCCTTTATAAAAAATTATACTTAATGAACAATAACAATAAAAAAATGCAGGATCCGCCAATTGCTGACCATTGGCCAAATATTGTGTCTCTTTTCCATTCGTACAAAATATTTACGGGGCAGTCAATCAGCAAACTTTACCCAATCTCCAAAATTATTGAAACAGAATCAAAGCGGCGGCAGAAGCTCCTGAACAGCAAAAACACAAATTACGATAATCTAGGGGCACTTGCAAATCGTCGCGAACATGTTGTTGGGTCTTCAGGAAGTAATGGAGGCAGTCGAATGAGTTGGCCGGATGTAGGCGGGATGTTTACTGCAACCTTCAAAGGGTTCGCAAAGGCATCAGTTCCTTCTGAACCAATTGAAACGGACTATTTTGGTTCTCCTGAGCATATTCGTGGAAAAAATTACACAAAAAATGTGATGTTCGTAGAAACAAGAACAACTGATAATATTTTAACTTTTTGGGATCGGAAAGTGGGTGTTACATATGTCTTGTGCCAAATTGACAGTATGTATGAATTGGTTTTGATTGTGAAAGGAGCTGTCAAGAGTGAGGATGGTGAGCCTGTCGTGAAGGAGAAAGAAATTTTGACTTTTGCAATGGAGTTTGCGAACTCTTTTCAGCATTTGGATTTAAAGTTTCTGTGTAGAGCAAATTTTGAAACCTGAAATTGTAAGGAGAGGTTGTTCCACTAAAAGTCACAATAATTAAAGCAGGTAATGAATAAGAAGCGTTAAATTTGACTTTTTATGTATTATTTTTTGGATTTTTGATAGCTGTGTAAATGAAAAATGTGATTTCCTGGATTTCATGTAAACTACCACTTAGGAGCAACCAGAGCAGTCGAAAATGCTACCAAAACGCCCCACTGTCATTTTATCAAGAAGGAAACAATAAAATGGAAGAAAGAGAAGGAAAGAAAGAAAAAGCCACGAAAGCGCAGGTAAAAACGACCACGCGGATGGTGGTGTTGATTGGAATGAAACGAAACAAAAGGAAAGAAGAGAAAAAACCACAAAGAAAAAGAAAACAAGGGTCAACAACATTTCTCACTTTGTTGAACCAAGTTTCCATCAAACCTCCAAATTTTTATTTTAAATATAAAAATATAAAAAACCATGTCTGTGATTTTATTTTTGTATCATAAAATATGCTCATCGGAAAAATTGCAAACCAAGAAAAAAACAGCAGGCCTGCAGTTTGGGAGTGTGTTGCAGACACAGACGTTAACATGAGCAAATAATAAAAAATAAAAAATATTCCCAAGTTCACGACTTGAGTCGACTTACTGCTGAATCGAGTCAACTTGACTCGAATTCGAGTCGATGGCACAAAATTCGAGTCAAATTTTCCATCAACTCGGCTCGACTCTCCGATTTGCTCAACTTGAGGCGAATTTACTACTGTCACAATATTAGTCACCTAAGAGTTCAAATCTATTGTGACTCCTTCCAAATAATGTACAAATATATAATTCATTTGCTTTGAAGTTTATTTGAAATTGAGGCCTCAACTTTTTGACCTTATTGCAAAGCATAAATTAATTCTTAATACATATTCCAAAGGAACATCCTCATCTTCAACATAACTCTTACTGTTGGCACATGTTCCAACATGACTGATTGAAATACATAATAATGTAAAAGTCTCAGGTGAGTTGTCAAAGATACTATTGTCCAGATCATTATCGGTAAATTTCTCCTGATCAATTTTTTCATTTTCTGGATCTCTCGATGCTGGAATTGATTCTGTGGCTTATCAAGTAAATGGCACAACGTCATTAATAACATTTTCTAGTGACTTTGTATTACGCCAAACAAAACAAGAAAGTTAGTTGTGAACTTCTACAACATTTCAAGTGAAACCCTTCTGTCCATAATTTTTGGCAGCATTGGTAGTAAGTGTGAACAAAATATCTAAATTATTATTATTATTATTATTTTTTTTTTTCAAATCTTCTCCTTGAAAATCCCACCATGGAAGGCACTGAAATCCTGCTGCAGACGCAACCATTGACACTTCGTCAGGGATTTCAACTTCGACAAACTATTCGCACTACTTACAAAATCGCTGCTTTTGCAGTTCACTTGAAACAAAAAAAATCGCGACGTTATGACAACTCAAATGTTTCCGAAAAGCCAGATTCAGCCATACTATTAGAAGAAAGCAATAGTAACATCATCCAACAGTTTCCAAAAGATATTGCTGAACCACCTGATCCATCAAAGGTAGTTCAATCTGGATATAGTATAATTATAGCTGAGTCCAACAATACGATAAAATGTTTTGAATCTACAAAGCCGTTGATTCCCAGCATTCAAAAGAAAATCAAGCACCCAATTCAAAAAATTGTATATATTCCGCAACATAACCTTTATGTCACATGTGCTGATGAAAAAGCCGTCAGAGTTGAGTCAATAAAAAGAAATTTCAATGAATTAAATCTCTATTTTTCAAGTTTTACGACACGCAATTTGAGCTAGTTCATACACATGTCATAACAGAGCATATACAGTTGTAAGATTATGCCTTGTGCAATTTGAGAGAAATTAATCCGTGGAGCATTTCAGCTTACTATACCACAGTCATGAAAATCAGTTGATTGCGATTAGTTCTCATAATATCAGTATTTGGTCAATCAACGTGATTTGTAAAAGGTTCCTATTTCATGTCAATTTATTAGTTTAACAGAAGATCCAGAGGAAATTCACTCATAAATCTATCGCTTTTCGACATGTTTGCAATCGGACTACCAAAATCAGAATGGATCACAAATGTGATGCTTGATGAAACTTTAGATTATATTTACGTAACAGTAAATACCAAATTACTTGTAAGTGAAAATGAGAGCGAATAATTACTTTGATTTAACAACTGCAGGTATACAACTGGAAAACTTCCACTGAAATTTCTTCCTTTCAAGCATGTGAACGTCAAATAACGTGTGTTATGTGCTATCATCCATACGGATTCACGATTCTCGGAAGTAAAGACGGAAAAATCAAAATTCATGGGCTTGATCATGTTCTTGTTCATGAATTTCAAAGTCAATATAAACCAATAACATCACTTGCATTCTATCCATACGGGCCAGTAATTCTCGCATCTGCAGCTGATAAATCTATCAGAATGTACAATTTACGAAGTTTCAAAGAAGTTTATTGGTTTTGTAACATTGTTTTGCTTTTTTTCTTCGCCATTCTAAATTGAGTTTCTGGCAGCCTTTCATTGAAAGAGATTCCAATCAGCATGTTTATGCTTGATAATTTCACCATGTGCATTTCTTCGACTGATTCCATCTCAATTTGGAGTACTGACCACATCAACACTCAATTTTGTATGCTGAAGTAATATTAAATAGTTTTTCAGAGTCGATATAATATTGAATTCATTTAACAGCGCGAAATTAACTTGCATAAGATCAATGAAAGCTATTGGAATGCAAAGACGCATTCTTGCGCGATCTGACGACGATATAATTAGAATTATATCTCCGATATCTGGGAAAGTTATAACTACTTGCCTTCCACTGTTTGACATGGCTAAAGTTCAAGATTTCGCATATTCTGCAAGCGCCAGTTAAGTAATCTCCTGATTTATTTTTAGTACTGATTTGAATTTATGTAGACAAAATTTTTTTACTGATAGAAACTGGAGAGATATGGATCATAAAGAGTAATGTTAATCCCTGTGTTGTAGTTGATATTTGGCGAAGGACCAATAATGGAGAAGATATTTGCTGCTTCTGTGTCATTGAAGGATTGATAAAAGACCATATGTTTGATCAAGAATACTTTTCCGATTCATTTTCTGTACTTGCAAGTGGAACAAAAAATGGCCAATTGCTGATATATAACTTAGTTGGAGAAGTTGTTCAAAGACAACAGGTATTTAAACTTATCAGAATGTTCAAATCTTAAAAGACCAAAAAAATAAAAAAAA
>JADGJH010000512.1:0-17598 GCA_027596945.1 Physocladia obscura
GGTTGGAATGAGATTAACCCTGCAGATTTCGGTCTGTCGAATGTGGACATTAGAGCCTTGAAAAGTTTGATTTCGTTTGAGAATTCGGACATGTGAAAAAAGAACCACCCAAAAAATGAGTAACAACACAGCTGAGCTTCAGCGGCGTCTGACGCGTGGAAGTATCTACCGATTAGCGACAGATGTTACAGAATCGATTGCCGAAGATACGGCGTTGACACTGCAGGTGCTCAATATCAAGAAGCTGGACCATAATCAGAGCAGCAACAGCACCAATCCCGTTGACGAACGGTTCCGCGTAATTGTCAGCGACGGCAGCCACGCCATGCAGGGTGAGCAAAATATTAATCTAGTCCCAATGTAACTTTGTTCGTTCTGTTTGCGGTGCGGACTTCTCACTCTTGTACTTTCCCAGGTATGCTTGCTACGCAGCACAACCACCTCATCCATGAGAACCAGCTCGTGCGGAACTCTGTTGTCATAATCGACCGTCTTGTGAGCAACGTGGTTGGCGGAAAGCGCATTTTGATCATCCTCAACCTTGTGGTGCGTTTAATATGCCTGTGTGTCTGTTGTCTGAATGACATTATTTTCCCAGATTCTCAATCCGGGTCAAACCGACTGTCCGCGTTTTGGTTCTCCGACTTCGATCACTCCGACAGCTTCTGTTCAACAAGTTCCTGCCCAGTACCAGCAGCAACAGCAGCAACAGCAACACCAAGAGCAACAAGCTTTACCACATTATCAACAACAGGCTGCACAGTACCAACAGCCGCAAAATCAACCACAACAACAGCAACAAGCACAACGAAATCAGCAACAACATCGTCCCATTCAACAACACCAAACTAATTCTTCGGACTTGGCCGTTTTCCCAATCAATGCTCTGTCTCCATACCAAAACAAGTAAATTCTTTTCCAAAAACGACCAAGCTTTTATTTGTAACGCCGTCATTTATTCAGATGGACAATTCGTGCACGTGTAGTTTCAAAATCCGATATTCGTAAGTACCGTAATATGAAAGGAGATGGGCAGCTATTTTCTTGCGTTTTTGGAGATGCAAGTGTGAGTGTATAAAAACCTGTTAGTTCCAACTCAAAAAATCAAAATCAAAAACTGCCAGGGTGAAATTCGCGCCACTGGGTTTAATGACGTTGTTGATCAAGTTTATGAAATGCTTGTTGAAAACAAAGTCTACTATATCAGCAAAGCGCAAATCAAAAATGCCAACCGCCAATTCACCAACGGTGTCAACAACGACTATGAAATGACACTCGATCTCGGCACCATGATTACCGAATGCACTGATAGCGCACCTGCCCCCGCCATCATGTACAACCGTGTCATGCTTGACTCACTCCTGTCATATGAAAAAGACGCAACTGTGGACATTATTGCTGTTGTCACAGATGTTATGCCTGTTACTGATATTACGACGAAGGCGGGCAATCAGATTAAAAAGCGCGAGATTACCGTCGTAGATGAGTCTGCGTATTCAGTGCGTGTGACGTTGTGGGGTCGGCAGGCGGAGAATTTCCCCGAACTTGTTCCATCAGCTGATGGTGCTGATGTGGCTGAAGTGGCGTCTAAGAACCCTGTTTGCATTTTTAAAGGGTGCAAGGTTAACGATTTTGGGGGCAGGAGTTTGGGTATGACGAGTGGAAGTAGTATTGTGCCGAATGCGGATATGAAGGATGTTCATGGGGTTCGTGGATGGTGGGTTGGACAAGCGAATGGCGGCGCTTCTGCTGTTCATATCAATGGGTATAACGGTGTCAGTGGCAGTGGAGGTATGGATGGTGGACAGCGTGTTTCTGGGGTTCGTGGAATTAGAAGCGTTGCGTTTATTGGTGAAAATAGCTTGGGGCATGGCGAAAAGGTACTTTTTTCCCCCCTTTTATTATTAATTTGATTTTTAGTCTCTTTCTCTTTTCTCTTAGCCCGACTGGCTTACTATTCGTGGCACTATTGGGTACATTACTCAAGAAAAAATGTTTTATCCAGCTTGCCAATCGCCCAACTGCCAAAAAAAAGTGACTGAAGACAATAGTGGATGGAGGTGCGAAAGCTGCAAAAAATCTTTTCCAACCCCGAAATACCGGTACATTTTCAACGCGAAGGTTCTTGATTGGAGCGGTGAACAATGGATTAGCTTCTTTAATGATCAAGGAGAATCCATGTTTGGTGTACCTGCGACAGATATGCAGATTATTCAGGTGAACATTAGAAAGAAGAAAGAATTAGAAATCTGAATTATTTCTTGTTTTTTCTTTGTCCAGCAAAACGATCCCGATAAATTCAAGGAGTTGTTGGATGCAGTGTTGTGGAAGCAATTTGATATTCGTGCACGCGTGAAGCTTGACACTTATGGGGTATTATCTGTTTCTTTTATCATTCAACTAATTGCTCGATTTTTAACTGTTTTATACACTTGCAGGATGAGGCAAGAGTGCGTGTTTCTGCGCAATCGTCGTTGCCGATTAAGTATGGAAGTGCGGCGATTGATTTGTGTGAAGCAATTGAGGCGATGGGATGAAAAGTGTGAAAAGTGTTTGTTTTTTCTGTTGTGATTGAAGATAAGAAAAAAATGGGAACAAAACGCAAAGCAATGTCCAGTGACAACGGGAAGAAGATGCAAAGTGACAACGGAAAGAAGATGCAAAAGAAGAGCGAAACGAGCAAAACAACGAAAACAAAGCACAAACAGAGCAGTGACAACAATGGCACAGACAATGAGTTCAAACTCGTCGGGGCATTGGCCGTGCGCGCGAGAGAAGCTTCACTGAAGATGCAAACAGCATCCGCCCAACACCGCAACGCTGCTCTTGTCCGCATCCACACTGCGCTCAGTCGAAACGAGAATAGAGCAGCGATCATCGAAGCAAACAAATTAGATCTAGATGTGTGTATATGTGTGATTGTGTTGAATGCTGCGTTGCCATCCGCACTAACGTAATTTAACAAACTGAATCGCCAGGCTGCCGTTCAAAACAATCTGTCGCCCCAACTCATTAAGCGCCTTGATCTCTCGTCCAAGGACAAGTTTGACTCAATGATCCAGGGGGTTAAAGATATTGCCGACATGCCTGATCCCGTGGGCCGCAACGATCTTGCTACCAAGTAACCGTATTCTTCTTAAATAGGCAAAAGCTAAAACATAAAATACGTTTGTTCTTTGCAGATTAGACGATGATCTCGAGCTTTTTAGAGTCTCATGTCCGATCGGCGTCATCTTGATTATTTTTGAAGCGAGACCTGAAGTTGTTGTCAATATTGCTGCGCTGACCATTAAGTCAGGAAACGCGGTTATTCTGAAAGGTGCTATACGCCACCAATTTTTTTTATATTACTTTCGTCAACTTACTCTTTGAAACTGACTTATTTTAGGTGGAAAAGAGGCACAGCATTCGAATGCAATTCTTGCCAAAATTATCTCAGACGCTATCAGTGATGATTGCGGAAATGTTGGAAAGGATGCAGTTTTACTGGTTGAGTCACGAACTGCAATTGATGTTTTACTCGGTATGGACAAACAGATTGACTTGGTCATCCCGCGTGGATCAAACCAACTTGTCAGGTATTTAATTTTAAAAAAAAAAAAAAAAAGAACCTAAAATATTTTACTGTCAGGCATGTTCAGGGAAATACACGTATACCTGTACTGGGGCACGCTGACGGAATCTGTACAACATATCTCGATGAAACCCTTGACGAGGAGAAGGCCATTAGAATTATCATTGACGCCAAAACAACAGCTCCTAGCGCTTGCAATAGCACCGAAACTCTTTTGATCCACAAATTCCATCTCGAAACCCCATTTTTTATAACTCTCCTTACTCGCCTCGCTGTCGCAAACATAAGCCTCCGTATTGACCCAGAAATTATTTCCGCATTCCCAGTCATAACAGCGACAATCCCAACAGTCACAGCTGCGACACCTGAAGACTTTGACACCGAGTTTCTCGACACAATCCTCGCGGTACGTGCCGTTGCCTCTGTTGATGACGCAATCTCCCATATAAATTTACACGGGTCCCACCACACAGACGCGATTGTAACGGCGTCCCAAGACGCAGCTGACACGTTTCTTCGCGGTGTGGACAGCGCTGATGTGTTTTGGAACGCCAGCACACGGTTCGCCGATGGATTCCGGTTTGGATTTGGCGCGGAAATTGGAGTCAGCACGAATAAAACGCATGCGCGTGGACCAGTTGGCGTTGAGGGGTTGATGATTTACAAGTATCGATTGCATGGAAATGGGCACTGCACTGCAGATTATGGTGAAGGTGTGGGTCGGAAGAGTTATAAGCATGATGCGTTGGATATTGATTCAAAAAGGTTTCAGTTGTAATTTTTAGAAAGTACATGAAAGTGGGGTTGAGAAAAGAAGGAATTTTATTTGTATTTTCTTTCTTCGAAATAAATTTTGAGAAAACTTTAAAATAGAAAGAGATTCGCTCTAGCGTTTCACTTTGTAGCGGCGAGTAAAAATTGAAGTCATTGCTCGATTGAAAAGCCAAAAACCCATAAGAATTCCGAAGTTTCTCCACCGATTTTCGTAAGACCATCCAAAGCTCTTGAATATATCATCTCCTGTACTAACAGGACAGTATACACAGTTTCCTGTTGCAGAAGTGTTAACCAAAGTTCCGGGAGCTCCGGCAATAGAAATATATGGCTCAAAGTACGCGCCACAAGTTGTATTTGAAGGAATTGCAACAGAGACGAATGAAGTCGAATCGCACGTGAGCTTCTGACCACCTAAATCGTTGACCATCATTCCCTCAATTAAATAATGGTAAGGGTCAATCCAGTAAAGCCAATGCTTGTAAAATCCAGGCATGTTATCATACGAGATAGTGACACCACAAAATCTTTTGAAAAGTGATTCAGTTAATAAAATTGCAGGATGAATGAAAAATGGGAACATACAGAGATAAAATTGACGAAAGAATTGGGATGATTGCCGCAGCAAAGCCGTAGTTCGGGATTCCAGATGCCAACATTTGGCCAAATGAAACAGAAAATAGTGTGAACGCAAGAAGTATAGCATAGAAGTATCCAATATTGTCCGAATTCACATTAAGTCCAACAGTCCAGTAAAATATCAAGAAAAATGCAGTGGAAGCTATTAACGCAAACGGAATTTCAGCGCTTGTGATTGCGAGACTGAAAGCAGATGCCGTGTATGCGCCTTGGCTCTGTTCACGCAGAGCGTAAGCGCGTTGGTCAATGAACATCGGAACTACAAGCTTGATAACGACAACACCAAGAGTGGAAGTTTGAAACAATGCGAAAATTCTATTCTGCGCGCCCGAAGGAGTGTAAGTACATTGATAGAAAGTCAATCCGACAATCAAAGCGGACAATATTTGAAACATAATTCTTCCAACATTGTAGGATGGATCGCGCCAAAAAGATCTGAACATTCGAGAAACGACCAAGCTAAACGTATATCCAGACGATGGCACGTCATGATTTAATCGATGTCTTGTTTTGTCAAGTTCATGCGTATGATGTGCTGCAAAATCAATCGCGCGTTGTTTGGTCATTTTGATAATTTCCAGTTCACAAACGCATTCTTGAGATGCTTTCCATGCCTCAAACCAATCGATTGTGTTCGCAGATTTTGCAGTTCCAGCTCCAATGCAATCAAGAATGTATTCGGCAGGATTTCCTTTTGGATCGCATTTGTGTGCACCAGTTCTTTCGAAATAATTCAATAGTGTTTCACATTCGACACCTAACTCTCCAAAGTAAATTGTCTTTCCACCACGGCCTAAAAGAAGAAGGCGGTCAAATTCACGGAATAGCATGGCAGACGGTTGATGAATTGTTACGACAAGTGCGTAACCTTGCATAGTCAGGTTTCGAAGAAGCTTAATTATGTTTGTTGCTGCTTGTGCATCCAGCCCACTATGTTTTAATATTTAGTTGTTATTTTTCAAACACATCAAATCTATTTTTTGATTTGAAAACCTTGTTGGTTCATCCAAAAAGAGAATTTTAGGCTTGGAGACAAGCTCAACACCAATGGTTAATCTCTTGCGTTCTTCCATCGAAAGGCCGATTCCGCTGTCCAAGTCACCGACAAGTGCGTCAGCGAGAGACTCCATTTCAAGCAAGGAGAGGATTTCGTTTACATATGCTGTTTTTTCATGGATCGGTACAGACGCAGGCTGACGCAAGTAAGCGGCAAATTCTAGTGCCTCGCGAACGGTTGCTTCTTTGTTATGAACATCCATTTGTTCACAATAGCCAGATATTTTCAAGTACTCTAATCCGGGGGAACCATTGCCGACCCAAATATCACCTTCAATAATCCCAATCGTCTTTCGACGTGCAACCACATCCAGAAGTGTTGTTTTTCCAGCACCTGAACTTCCCATTAATGCTGTCATTGTTCCAGGCTTGGCATATCCGTTGACATTATTCAGTAATTGCAAAGTCTTTCCCTTTTCCCTCGGATGTGGCACCGTGTAATTGATATTTAACCAAGTTAAAGTATTCAGCGCTTTCAACTCATCTTCTGATCCTAATATCTCGACACTTTCAAATTTTGCAGTTTTTGCTATTTCGGCAGTTGGACGTCTCGAATGTCCTTTCGACTCGTTGGCTGGCTTGTACAGTTTAACTGTGAGTCCGGCCTTTCCATGTTGAACTGTTTCAAGAACAATGCAATCGATAATCAAAAATACCACCCCGAGTCCAACATTGATGAGTAAGTTCCACCATTTCATTGTTGTGTTGATGCCTTGGGCGGCAGATAAGTATGCGAGGCCATCGGTCGTCGGCGATCCTTGAACAGAGCCAGCTAGCGTACATGTCTGGTGCGCGATGTTTGTGTACCACGGCCCAGTTGGAACAAGTGATGTTCCTACACATTGCAATTCAAGGCCTTCGAACTCATTGATCATCAGAGTCTGAAAACCATAACCGAGAGGATTAATGTAAAGGATCTGTAATCATAAAATTTTTAAGTTGCTGATTGAGGAAAAATTTGATTGGAATATTGCCTTACCCATTTGAACCAAGGTTTCATATCTTGAATTGGTACCATATACCCTGCATAGATGGTGCAGAAAATCAAAAGAACTGCGGCGTTATTGATAGCTTGGTGTTTTTCAGCTGATAAATATCCCGCGATTTTTAGAAGGTAAGAAAAAACTTGCTGGGTCAAAATGATGGCCAAATAAAACGTAAAAAACTTTTGGAAAATTTTAGTAAGTTTTTAATTTTTAGGGTTAAAATAAAACTCACGTGGGCCGCACTGGTCTGAAGTCCAACCATGAAGTACAAGATAATACTGAAAAGCAAAATTCGCACGGCTGAAAGGATTATGTCGAATATAGTTTGTGCTATAAAATGTGTAGATGGTCGATACAAAGCCATATCCATATGCTTGTACAAAATTGTACGGCCGTCCACAACTTTGGGAATTTCAGCAAAAGCGCTCACTGAGTTGAATAATAACGCAAAGTAGATTGCTCCCCCGCGAGTGAACGCACCAGCTGATGTGACGGGTAGTTGAAGAAAGATTGAGCCGACAATTATAGCCATTAGTAAGTTGAACACCGTTCTATATTATGATTAACCATCATATGTACACTATGAATAAATAAATAATAAAAACTTACGACATAATAATTGCAGCTGAATTTCCGCGAATGATTTGAAGTTCTCGGCGAATTAAATTTATCGCCTGATAGCCTGTCGAGACCGAATAGAGATGATTGAGGTGGCGTCCTTTGCTTCCATGAAGTTTCTTTCGTTCCACAAGTCTTTCAATAAATTGTTCTCTTCCCAAATCAGTAAATTTTTCTTCAAAGTAAGTATTTGCTTCTTGCTCGTTAGTTACTCCGAATTGACTGCATTGGTATTTGCTGAAAAGTTCGGCTGGACTAATTTTACCTTTGCTAGCACAGGTTGTTAAATATTCTGCAGCAGTATCACGAGGATGCTTAGAAAACCCAAGAGATTCGAAGTATGAAACGGCATCTTTTGTTGGACCTAAGAAATCATAATTAAGCAAACAAATATAAAAATGATTTCATTTAAACCAACCAAAATACGTGCAATATCCGTCAGCCAAAACGATAACCTTATCAAATAGTTCAAACATGGCATCGGATGCTTGATAGCAAGAGGCCACAACTGTGCGATTATGAAAATCTGCCATCGCTCGAAGACCCTTAACAAAATCAAGCGAAGAAGCGGCGTCAAGCCCTTTAGTGCAGCCATCAAATATTCCTGCTGACCCACCGATCACAGTTGCCTCTGGTTTGATAAAATATTATGACATGACACGACAAAAAAACAAAAAACAAACAACAAACAAACCAGCAAGAGAAACGCGTTTCTTTTCACCACCAGAAACACCGCGCAGCATTGAATCACCGACGACAGTATTTTGGCAATTCACGAGCCCGTACAGCTTGAGTGTTGACTCGATAATTTTTTCACGAACAGTGGGTGACATAACTTTGCAGTTAAGTGCAAATTCAAGGGTTTGGCGGACAGTAAGTGATGGATAATGTGGATCGCCTTCTTCAGCGTAAATAATCTCGCCACGAAACTTCTCGTGTAGTTCTTTGGACGAAAATCCAGCGTATTTAATTTCACCACGAATCTAAGTATACACAGTTATGGCTTATAATTTTTAACTAAATTTTTTTTTTACCTCTTTGAAACTACGCGTGTGATTTGAAAAAGTCCTCAAGAGAGAAGAGCATCCTGAACCAGGTCTACCAATCACTAATATGCACTCGCCTATTATTATTTTTTTCATTATTTAGAGCGTATTTTGGAAATTCAAGAAATTTACATATATTTACCTGGTTTCAAAACACCAGATATAGATCGAATAATGCTTTTGTCTACAAATTTTTCTGGAAAGAGTGTATCGCTAGTATGCTTTAGATAGTTGATAACTTGGACGATCGGGTGAAAAATATCTGTTAGCGTTGTTCCAACTGTTGGAATCTTTGCATCTTGCAACGCATTGCCAACAACGTTCTACGCAAAAAAAAATAAGAAAAAATAAAAAAATTAATGAAATTGATTTGATTGAAAATTTACAAACCAGTTTTCGAAACGCGATTGGCATCTCGGCAAATTCCATGCCCTTGGTATTCATGTATTGTCGAATGGCTTTGGCGAAAAACGCGTGTTGAAAGTCTGCTGACTTGGGGTCTGCACGTGGATCGCTCAACATATCGGCGATTGTTTTGAAAGATTTTGCTTCTTCAGCATCGTATCGAGAGTTTGTTTGCGCATCTTGCCGTATTTCTTCATAAATTTCATATATTCCTGGTTGCTCATTCTGCTCATCACGAATAGGCGCGATGGCTTCGCGCACTTCCTCTTCGATATTATCAAGATTTTCCATAGTTCCTCCTTTTTTAATTTTAGAGTTTGATTCTTGTTGCTTATTACCTTTTATTGTGTTTTGTACCATTGTACTCGCAGCTTTGTTATCGTCATATTGTCACCTAACAATGAAAAATAGGACGTGTCCATTATCTAACCAACAAAACTGAACAATGTATGCACTTTTTTTTCTTTTCTTTCTTTGTTTTCTATCTGGCATTAAACGCCACCGATAACAAATCTGAATTGCAAATCGAATGAGTCATGATGATTATTAAATTATTAAATAATAATTTTGCATTCTATTTCTTGTTTATCTTAATTATTTTTTTGATTATTTTTTTTTCTTTTTTTCTTTTTTTTCTTCTTTTCTTTTTTTCTTTCCATTTCCAACAAAAATTTTTTTGCAACTTTTTGAAGTTCCGATAATAAGTAAACAAGCATGGCCTCCTGGATCTCACAGGAGAATCGGACAGGTAGTTTGGCCAGCATCGCATCCGATAGCTCGGACTCCAGCTCGTCGTCAAACTCGAATTCAAGTGCAAATGATCGCCAGGACTCGGCGCCAGTATCGGCCTCCGACACCGACAATTTTGCTTATCATTCTGCAAATCAGTCTCCAAATCGCAACTTGAGCTTTGCGGGCTCTGAAACAAGGACCGTGCGTCCGATTCTGCGTTCGGCTTCGTCGACTCAAGTCCGTGCTTCGGCTTCGTCAACGTCTATCAGTTCTCAGACGACAAATGCCACGGTAATGAGGATCTCCTTCATTTACCTTATCGTGTTCCCCGCAATAAAAAAAAAGGATATTAATAATAAATAACCTTGTCGCAGCTTAAGCGCCTTTCGTTTTCTTCTGAATCACTACGCTTATTTAACGAAAACGATTCTCCCCTTGCTGTGTCTGGGGAACCTCACATTGCCAAGACAATTCTCCCAGCATCTCCAGAACCTATCAACTCGGTTCTCTCGAATGCGTCGAACCAAGAACTAAGACCTCCTCAACTCGAGTTTTCGGTTCTCTCTGCCAGCTGCCGCTCACCTGTATCGCCTGCCAATTTCTCATCAAAAGTTCCCATTTCCTTTGAATCAGTTACTGTTATTCAACCACCTCAGTCATATGTGCCTACATCTTGGATCAAGCTGAGGCTGGATTTTCTTGTTCAGAATTTGCACTTTGAAAAGATCGTTACTGTTCTATACACCACGAATGCATGGAAGACACACACTGTGTCAAACGTTGCGGAATATGTGTCTGGATTCTACGCGGATAATGTGGATCGTTTTCGCGTTGAAATCGACTGTTATCCGTCAGAAGAGACGACAATCGTTGAAAACAGCCTTTTGAAACCCGACTTTATTTTGCGTGTTGAATTCGCTGTGAGATGTGTTATGGGCGGAGTAGAGTATTGGAATAATAACGATTCCAAGAATCATGTTATTTTCGTCGCAACTAGGCCGATAGATATTCCATACGATGAACCTTTGAAATTCAGAACGGTGTCTGGAACTTACAAGAAAACACCTAGTGTCTTGGATTTGGAGGCTGAGTTTCAAGCAAAAAGACGGGCGAGTATCCTTGCGCTGAAAGCCGGCCATGCGATTGCTAACGAAGCCAGGCGAATTGATGATGAGTTTATGTCTGAGCGTCGGAAAAGCGCGGAAATTGACGAGAAAGTTTCTAATGATAGGGATGAATCATTAGAATCTTCGGATCCTAATGTTCTTCGTGTCTCACCAGTTGAATATATTCCTTCAACTGTTGAAATCTCTGCATCTACAACTGAAACCTCTGCAGCAGGACCAACAGTCGCCACTCTGCCTTCAGCATTATCGATTGCTGCACTCACCCCTCCCCAGTCACCTTCAATCAAAGACAATTCTGCGGAATTTGTTCTTATGCGATTAAAAACTGTTACCCGAGTTACGACGAGTAGAAAACTTGAATCCGTAAACCTGTCAAGAGCTGCTGTGAATACAAAAACAACAACAACAACCACAATTACGCTGATGCCAAAGAGGCAATCCACTGCTGCTTTTGTCGATTCTGGCGCAACACAGGATGTCTTGGAATCTGTAGCGAATACGCGTGTCTCAGAACTCTCTGAAAAGGAATCAGAATATGTGAATATTTTATCACGCCCCAATTCTCCGCTCAAGGATGTTCGTGCAGTTAAAAAAAGCGGTAGCTTGGGAGCCTTGCTCTTGCGATCTGAATCTCCAAAGCTTCAGCAAAAAGTTCCAGCGCTATCAGCGGATACTTAGTCTCTGTATTCGACTGGGGAGACTTATTGTCAGCGTAAAAATAGCTGCTGATTCAGTTAAAAAAATTTTTTTTATGGTTTCTATGAGCGAATATATATTTTGTCCTTTTTATGAAAAAATCCAAATAAAACGGGAAAAGAAATCTTGGTGTTTTTGTTTGTACAATGCACACTATATTACTAAATGAGCTTAATTTAGATTGATGCTGACCTTCCGTTTCTATACCCATGCCGTGTTCGCTCTGTCCACTCTTCTGTTGGAATAATCAAAGTCATATATTGCTCTTTTACAATAATATTTTTCCCAGTGTTGGCCAACAAATTCCACTTTCCCGGTTCAGTCGATTGGCCTGTCACAGTACAACATATTCCATTCAAATAGCTTGAATTGATGAGTCCATGTAAAACCACGCGATCGCCGATTCTCAAATCGGAAGGTGCCCGACACGATTTGCGATGGCGTGACCATCCTTCAAAACAGCATTCTAGTGAACAAAAGTACATTATCCGGCACTTTGCACAGGCAGTTAACTGAGTGCTTGCATTCGCGCGCTTTCTGCACCAATAACAAAACCTGGTAAACGCCCGCGCCAAACCGCCATTATCGGAACGAATTGGGACGAAATCCATTTGATGAACATTATTCCTCACAGAGTCAGGATCTAGAAACAGGTTTTTCCAACCATTCGCTTTGAATATATCATCCTCATGATCATTTTTATCACCTCCATTTCCATCCTGTTGGTGCTTGTGCGGCCGCCGCTCCTCCAACAGTTCCAATAAAAACTCAACAAACTTCTGTGACATATCATCTCTCTCGCCGCCATTCCGCAAAATCGTTGCCTCATCCACGTACAATGTGTCCAACGTTCGCTCGTCAACCCCCAAATTCGGCATTTCATACGCAAACTTTCGCAAATGCCTCGCGGCGCCGCGCCCATCACGCATCGCCAAGCATAACGCGCCGCGCCCCAATGCCGCCGTGATGCGCACAACTGGCTTTAAACTCACGTCGCGTTCAATGCGTCTCAGGAACCGCATATATTCGGGCGTGTCAGCGTTGACACATCGCGCGGCCGCATCATCTTGGAACAGCGCGCTGACAATATCGCGCAGCGCGGTCCATTTACCCAATTCGGTAGTGTTGACGGCGAATGAGTGCATGTTGTCGTTGGTTTCGGCGCGGAATTTCGCGATTTGCGTCTGGGCGGCGGGTTGCGCGAGCGTGTCGCGGTGCGTCGTAATTTGGGTTAGGTATTTGGTTTTGATCGCGGCGAGGGGAGCTTTGATGTATTCGTAGTCGGGGGGTACTAGTTTTTTTTTCGGCTGGGTCATGTTATTGGGTTTTTGCTTGTAGTCTATGGCGAGGAGTATGGGTGTGGTGGAATTTTCGTGAATTTCGACGCCAAGTGCAATTGCGAGGTGTGCGTACTCAAGGCTTTCACACACGCATTTGTCGTTGAATTTCGCGATCGATAGTAAGCTTGCCGCAACGACTCGAACAATTAAATCATGTGCGCCATCCTTATGCCATGCGTATTATAATGTATTATTGTGTCCGTGTGTATATGTGTGTGTGTGTGTGTGTGTGTTTTTTTTGTTTGTTTGATTGATTGGATTAGGTGTACCCAAGTAAGTAATAAAGGGTGGGTATTTGTACCCGAATAACACCGATGAGGAAATTAACGTCTATCAGCTTTCGAGAAACTGGTTCATGTCTAGATTCGACGCTACGCGAGTACATGATCATAGCAAGAAGATTATATTCGCCATTGTCTTGGTTGATGGCTTCTTGCAAGTCCAATGCGGCTTTAGAATATTGTTGCATTAACAGCAGTTTCAGCCCGTTTTCTAGCAATGCCTTCGGTTTCGGCATTCTTTATCTTTCTTTTTTTTTTTCCGTTGAAAGACCGCAGTTGAAATACGCAAAAAAAAATTCGGTTGCAAACTATGCATCAAGTCATCTTTGTCCAAAAGTGAAACGACGCGAGATGAGAAATAAGAATATGGCAGGATCGCGGGGACTGGACAACATCCAGAAAGCATCGAAAGACTGATTTCCGTGATTTGTCAATCGATTACGTTTTCTGAGAGAGTCTTATGTGCGATAAGTTTCTCAAGGTGATGCGTAAAGATAATGTATAATATTATTTTTGTTTGATTGTTCGAAATCAAACAATTATTTCGTTTGGGAAATTGCTTGTTTGTCGTTTGGTTGTTTGGCACATTGTACAACGCACATTCGGTATTGGACAGACTTACGAAGATAGTGGACAGTGTATAGCAAAATAGTGGACAATAGGATATGGAAGGAAGGTGGGAAGAAGGGGAAGAAGGACTGCGAATAGAGACCCGGTTTGCAGATGCGAAACCGAGGGCAAAGCTGATACCGAAACGCAGTACGGAGTTTACGCAGCTGCGGGCGGCATGGCTGAGCAAGGTATCATCGTGCACTAGCCCTCCCGATAGCAGTTCATGCAGGACTGGCACTAGCTGCACTGACTCAAGCTTGAGAAAAGCCAATACCACCACAACTAGTGCAACCACAACTACTGCTACTACCGCCAATATAACTGTTACTACTGCAAGTATTAGTATTGCCAATACTGCTGCCAAGGCTCGCCCTCGTCGCGCCTCGCTGGGTTTGTCAGTCGTCGTCAACAATCCCAACTGCGACGACAACGACACCACCAACCCTGTTTCAGCCTTCAGCAATCCCGCAAAATCTGATCTCAGAGACAGTGCTATCTTCGATCTTCTGGACCAGTACGATTTCGAATTCGACGAACATGAATGTGGACAAGAGTTCATCAATCGTTCTACTCCATTAAATACAACAACTACGACTGCAAAGAATATTAACAATACCGCTGCCTCAATGTTTCGAAGCGCGCAACGCAACCTCGAACGTCTAGAGGCCCTTGAAGCCGCTCTGATTGATGCTGATGCTGATGATCTTGTTCATCCTATACACTCTGCTGATGCTGTTGTAGACGTTGATGATCTTGACGACCGTAATTCCTTTTTTCTTTCTTTGTACCGACTGTCGTACAAAAAAACAGCTACTTCAGATAATCGGCCTCTCGAACAACAACTTCATATAAATAACATTTTAAATAATCTGACGCCATACGTATTTTGAGAAAACTCCTATGAAGCAAGTCTTCTTCACTTATTCATTGAAAAAAAAAAAAGAAAGGTCAAAAGAAAAAAGAAAAATTTTGAGCTCAAATCAGTATTAAATTGCATTTTGTTTTGTTTTTTCAAATGAATTCGAAAAATTTTCATATCCAAAAAAATTAACCTAAGACAACCAGTCTCGTTGTCGCAACTGTCATCATATTACTGTGGGCGGTCGCTATCAAAACATGATAAACATCACGCAACCAACCAAACAAGTTTCATTTCTAAGCCTCCGCGGCTGACCGCTAATTGGAAATCTGTTCGATTTCATAAGCTCCAATTGAGTATGACAGATTGCTGCCGCCTCGCCTGTTCGAAGGATTATTCCTGGAATATAAAATCTCGTTGCTACAGTCGATCCCGTGCTTGTGAAGCAGCACCAAACCTAGCAAGTCAACAATAGTTTCGCTCTGGGGTTAAGTCAAAGTGGTTTCAAAGAATTAAGATGCTGTTTTCTTTTGTTTTGGACAGGGTTGGACGCTTGTATTTATATTGATTGGTGGACAAAAAAATTTTTTTTTTGGTTACCCGATTTTAACAACTTATCCAAGAAACTTTGAAAAGAAAGATGCCTCACAAGCTGCGCAAGCAGCCACATACAACGCAATATAGACCTTCATGACCAAAAAAGACTACGGCAGCTGTGCGGCCAGTATACGAAATTCACACGAGACATGTTTGCCGTTGATTTCTCCACGTGAATAGATCTCGACAAGTAGGATTTCTGCCAAAGCTTCTATTCACCAGAAAGTTACTGAGATTATTGCAGAACGACGGGTGGCATTCTGATTCGGAAGGCATTTCACACATTGCATCTTTCCTGCGCACGTTGCGCCATATTGAAACAGGTAGGGTTTGAAAACGTTATATTTTAAGACGCCATAGTTTATTGAAAAACGAGAAGAAATCACTTTTAAAGATGCCATTCCGCTACCCCCAAAAAAAAGTAGGGTTTTTTAATCCAAGTCAGAGTTCCTCAGTTGCACGTGGCAAAAATAAGGGTTTTTAGCGCAATTTATTGAACAGCAACCGAGACAGAGTTCTATAAAAAGAAACCTCTTAAAAAAAAACACACTTGCATGCCGGCTTTAACATATGAGAGCACAACAACGACAATTCCGGGGCCAGCAGGAACACGGACGGCGGATGCTAGAGCCAACAAAGTCAATAAGCTCAAGGCGTCTTTCAAGTCGCTGCTTGTGCGGGGGGCGGACACCGCCTCCACCACCACCACCACGTATGTCGGAGTTGGGGAAGCCGAACCGGCCAAGCCCAGGCAGCAACTGGGTGCCGCAGTCGCAAAAAAAGCGGCTTCAGCTTCGGCACGGCGCAATATGGCGAATACTACCACTACTACTAATAACAACACTCCTACTAATAATACCACTGCTGCTTCTTTCAAATGCTCAGCTCCGGCATTACGACAGTATCGCAAGTCCCCTCTGGCAACAGCTATAATACGCGACTTTGCCTTCGACTATGACTCTGATTCTGACGACAATTGCAATAACATGCTACCGTCAACACAAGCAACAATAAACAAGAAGCTGCCGATTATTCTGCAACAAATTCCACTTGTCCAAAAACAGCAACAACTACAGCAGCAACAACAGGAGGACTTTTGTAACCGTCCGTCGCCAATTATCTGTCACGTAAGTCCAACAATGACGACGGTTGCTGCTCGTAAAATGAAACGATGTTCTTCTCCGCCACCGAAAGAAATTGCTGCGTTAATATCACATCACGTGGATCTTGAGCGATACATGTCGACATGTGAGCAACAGCAGCAGCAACAGCTTGGTGCAAAATTACCAAAAAAGAAACGCGTTGTTGTTCACATGCATAAAATATCTGTGGAAAAAATGGCTGAAAGCGGGAGACCCCTTGCGCAAGTTTGTATGATTAATAACTTTGCGTTGAAGGTTATACCGATGAGGGGTGGTTTTTTTGGTGTGAAATAATAGTTTGTCAGCAACAGACAAGTTCGAAAAGAAAAAAAAAAAAATTGAAAAAAAAAATTGAATAACCTCCGACACATTCAAAGCTGCCAAGTTGCCTTTGACAGAAAATTCTGACAAATAAAATCTGCTGCTGCCCGAGACGCTGCAAGCCTCTCTGCAACTTGAAGATTGCACAATGGTAAACTTGGAAACCAACGGTGGTACCTGGCACGATATTTCTCCGTTATACTACAGTGCGGAGAGATCATTAAAGTGGGTAGTCAAGCATTGTATCTTTGTTTCGAATGCAGTCGCACCCCTGTATTACGGACACTTGGGTATTGAGATTCCTTTATATTGGCTTTATTTTTTTTTATACCTAATTATTTTCTTGTCATATCTTCTTGATTTTTGGTATTTGAAGAAAAAATCGGGTAAATGGCAACAATAGTTTTTTAATAGCATTTTTGATTTTGAAGTAATTGACTATTTTGTGATCACAAAAAAGAATATAGATGCCAAGCTCGTGAAAGTACCCCATGACCTTGAGCATTAAGATTTTTGAACTCATGGGGCACCAACTGCCAGCTGCCCTGCATGCCATCAAATGATCGCCAGAACCTGACAAAATGTGTGCGCCTGTTGTATTATTACTACCACCACGACTAAATGAAATAATCTGGCTCATTGAAAGTAATTGTTTGCTCAATATTAGCAATTGAGCTCAGAATTGCACTTTGAATTGACTTTTTTGCAGGCAACAGTTCAACGCGACATTAATTGGATACAACAAAAAAACACGCCTTATAGATATTGCCAAAATTTAAACACAAATACAATG
>JADGJH010000514.1:0-17569 GCA_027596945.1 Physocladia obscura
ATGTTAAATCAATACCATAATTTTATTTCAGATTGAGTCTATCCAAACACTCGAGGGTCGTCACGTTGAATATGAAACAGTAATTAAAGCGGCTTATTCAGATATTGAACAGCTTCGCTCTGAAGTCACTCAAAAAGCAAACGACCTTAGCTCTGCGAATGATTTAAACAAAACCCTTGCGTTATCTCTCCAAGAAATGGCAAAGTCAGTTGAAGAATCGAAACAGCAACTCGCTGAGAAGGATCCTCAAATAAAAAAGTTGGCTGAATTCATGGAAATTAAAGCAGAAGAACGGTTGGAGGCGATTCGCATTGAATTTTCAACGAAGTTGAACGCCTCAGAAAATTTTGTTGAATCATTGACTGAAACACAACGGATAATGGTATTTTTATTTTTTTTCTAAAAGTTTGTTTTGAAAAAATCTATGCCTAGACTGAAAAAATCGCTGCATATGAAACTGACATTGCGAACGCGACGATGAAAAACTTTGAATTACGCAACGAAAATAAGGCATTGACTTCAAAAATTGCTGAAATAAAAAGCCAATTTGACGCGGTAACCGCAGCAAAAAAATCTTTTGAAGCATCTTGTCAAGAATCGAATGCGAAAACCGAAAAAATGGCATCAGATCTTACAATTAAGGAGGGTAAAGTGTCTGATATGTTTGCGCAAATTGATTCTTTGACATACGAATTGAAGAAATCGACTAAAGAGAATCAAGAAAACGAAAGAAAGATTGTTGAAATGGAGAAACTTGTTGCTAAAAAAACAGACAAGATAAAAAGTTTGGTATGCACGCTTTGTTTATTATCCTTTGGACAACAAATTGAATGAATACTTTAACCAATGTAGGAGTGTCAGCTTGTTGAAACTAAAGAACGCGTTTCAAAACTCGAAACAAATCTGGCCATCAGCGAAGACAACGAGTCGGACAGTTTTAGTGATCTTCGGAAAGCAAATGAGAAAATTTCAACGTTGAAATACGAGCTGAAGCATGCAGTTGAGCATTCCGAGGAATTGAACAATGAACTGCTGCGTTTGAGAGCGTCCAAGAAACACTCCAAGCAATCAGATGATGAAGTTAGCTTTGTATTTATATGTTTATGTAAACTAATATCTGTATTTTTTTCAGATTGTGAAAAATTCGGAACTACGTATTTCTGCATTGGAGGCTGAACTGGAAAACTCGCATCAAACTTTAGTTGAAAGGAATAAGTCATCGGACGAATTTTCAAAAGTAATCACTCAGCTGGAAATAGAAAGAAACGCGACTAGACTCGAAATGCTTCAAATGCAAGCTGAAAAATCAAGTTTCGAAAGTGCAACAAATGCAATGTCGAATCAATTCGAGTCTTTGAATGCGCAAATTTCAAAATTGACCGAAGAGCTGGAAATGAAATCAAATGAAACCGTTCAACTGAATCAGCAACTTGATGACTATGTTTGTAAAAATTTTAATTTTTGGTTGCGTCTAGTTACTAATTAAATCCCAAATAAAGTCAGGGCTCATCAACGAAACTAATACCCGTGTATTATTGCTTGAACAGCAATTAAAATTTTCTAAAAAGCGAATTTCTGAACTTGAAGTCCAACAGCTTAATTCCCTAGATGAATTAAAACAAACAAATCAGAGACTTCAAAGTGCTGCTGAAATGGAAGCAGGTCTGAAAGCTGCGCAGCAAGATAAAGAGGCGATAGAAGCACGTTTAAACGATCTCCTTCAGTCAACTGCAGAGTTAAAGGATGTTTTTGTTGCAGAAGGAACAAGCTATAAACAAAAACTTGCGTCTACAGAAAAAGAACTTGAATATGCGTTGAGCAAACTTAATGCAGCAAATGAAGATTTGAAGAACTCTGTGTCATCAAATAGTCATGCTACAGAAAGTTGCAAGCAGTTTGACATGCAGATTAAGCGATTAGAGTCTGAGAAACAAGATCTGCAGAATCAATTGCAACATGCATTGGTAAATATATTTTTTTTCTGTGCTTTTCTTCTCACATGTTAATTTCAAAAGGAGCAAGGAACTATCACGGCAAAAAACCTAGCTTTGTCACAAAATTCGTATCAATTTCTGGAAACCCAACTTAATTCTTTGAATGAAGAAAAATTAGATGCTTTAAGGAAGGATATTATTGAAATTAACGTTGGTCGAGATACTGCAAACCAGATTATTGAACAAAAATCAGAAGAAATCAAAAATCAAAAGCAACAAATTGAAAATCTCAATCTGAAGTTGAAAGGTAATTATAATAATATAAATTATTTTCTTTGACATAATCACGCGCACACAACTCACTGACTCAATGACGCTGTTTTTGAACAGAAAGTAACGATGAAAATGTTGAGCTGAGTACATCAGTAAGAATTTTCTTTTCTTCATTTTCTCTTATTTTGTATGTTATTATTGTTATACATATTCTTCAATAATTTTATTGGCTAATTTTTAGATGCAAGAAGCGAAAAACATCATCGAGGTGCTGACAGAGCGAGTAACTGCTTTTGAAAATCTTATATCAGCAAAAGATTTGGAAATTTTATCCCTTCAAAATAAAATAAATGAGTCACATCAAGTGATTCGCGAAAGCTCGAACAAGATTTCTGAACTTGAGCGCGCATTGGAAAACTCGCGAGTTGTGGAGAGTGAATATTCCGAAAAATTGGAAAAAACTGCCAAAAAATTGGAAATTCTTCTTGCAGATTATGAAGAGATAAAAAGCCAAGTTTTGCAGCAACAGCAGACAATCGAATCCCTCGAAGATGAAAAACTTGCCATTCTTGAGACTGCAGACGAAAAAGACCGTAAAATCAAGGAGCTTTCTAATTCAATTGCAATCTTGGAGGCCAAACTTGAAATCGGAGATCGCGAATCAGCAACGGTGGAATTACTAACAAAAAAAGTTGGCGAACTTTCAGATATTCTGGCTAAGAATGATTTTACGATTAAGCAGTTTGAAGAAGCACTCATTTTGGCTCAAAAGCTGATGGACCAAAGAGATCAACAAATTTCTGAGCTATGTGAAGCAAGTAGTGTCCATAAATTGCACGTCAATGAGCTGGAAGGCAAATTGTCAGATGCTATCGATCAAATTAAAAAACAATTAGAGGATATGGATCAATCTAAAAAGATATTTGCTGAAAAAGAAACCCTACTTAAGTCTGACAAAGAAAGCCTCAATAAGCAAATCAAGGAAAGGGATGCCAGAGTATTGGAGTTGGAATCTAGATTGGTTATTGCAAAGAATCAGTTCGATGCTAACGGTGTAGAAATAGAATTACTAAAGGCTGAAATGTTGAGAATTACTGAAAACAATGAATTAGCCGATAAATTACACACACGTATTGAAACTCTTCAGCAAAGCGAAATCGAACTTCAAAAAACTCTGAATGACCGTCAAATGAATCTTTCAACTGCTGAAGCGAAAATTCTTGAGTTGGAACGCAAACTTGTTGTTGAGTCTGATCTACTTCGCAAACTACGTGCAGAAGAAGTTGAATCGCATGTACAAATTGCCGAATTAACAACTGAAGGGTACAGAATGAAGCAGTTGCTTGCAGAACAAAGTGATGTTATCAGTTCGAAGGAATTAGGCATATTTGAATTGCGCGACGAAAATTCGAAGTTAAAGGGAACTATTTCCAAAATTTCGTCAGAAATTAAAAATTTGGAAGATGAGAAGGTGAAACTCGTAGAAGCTGCCGCGAAAACTGCAAAATCTATAAGCGTACTTGAAACGGAGCTGGGAGATCTGAAAGCCAATCAAGTAGAGATTGAAGCAAGTAGAATTGCCGAAATTACAGCGAAAGATGCGATTATTAGTAATTTACAACTTTCTGTCAAGGTCTGTTTCCAATTTATTTTCTTGTACCAAACTCTTTCACTGGATAGTATTTAATATAAACTTTAGGAACTTGACGGAAAAATTGAATTTATTACTTCTGAGAAGACCACATTAACTGAAAGCACCATTCAAAGAGATGCTGTAATTGCGGAAAACAAAGTTGAATTGAAATCTCTCACAGAAGAGCGAAATACTCTTTCAGAACAACTCGATATATTGCAAGAAGAAGTCGACTTATTAAAATCTACTGTTGATGATCTGCAGAATTCTGTTGAAGAAAAAGATTCAATTGTATCCGAGCTGGAATCGCGCGCACAGGAAAATGATGAACGAAACCAAACCATTCAAGACACTTCTATCAATTTGGCTCGCGAAAATAAAAAGCTTCTTCAAATGAAGAAAGCATTTGAAGTTAATATTCGAAAATTGGAAAAGCAGCTGGAAGCTGCACGCAGTGATGGATCAGTTGAAACAAATGTGCCAGTTCATGTTGAAGAAAATCAAACTACACCGAAAGGTTCAAAAAGGCCAGCTGTATCCAATAATACCTCTACAGGTCCATCTAAGGTTGCTCGCACTGTCGAAAAGCCACAAGAAACACCGGCTGTATTGAATGGTTCAAATGCAGTTTCAGCCACTCAAGGCCAAGCCAAATATCGTCGGCGAACGACTATGGCTGCAAAAAAGCCAGACCAAGCTGCAGAAAATAAGGATCAATGCGCTCAACAGTGAAAAATTTTATATTATTTAATATGATAGGAGGTGTTTGGCTGTTTAAAAATAACTTTGTTTCAACTTTATTCAACTGAAATAAATGTTCCTTTATTTGTTGAATATTTTGTGCAATATGCTTGAAAGAAATGTGCACTTTGCTAGAGTTGCCATGAATAGCAGGAATTATATTCTATGAAGCTGAAATTTAGTTTTTTACAGTAGAATCCAGCGATTGGTCTTTTTTCGTTTCTTGTAATCATTAAACGATTCATGATGTCTTGAAATTTCCAGGAAATTGGATTGGTTGGTAAAATCAGAAATTATTTGAAACTTTAGCGAACTAGAGAAAATGTGTTGCTTTGTCTCAGTCCTTGAAACAGAACTTTAAATACAGTACTAATAATTTATAAAAATCAAACTCAAATACTTGCAATAATTGTCAACTGTTCGGAAGTGCGGTTCACAAAGAATACATGTTTTCTTGCTTTGGAAAATATTGCGTTGCACAAAAATGATCGGGTGAATTACCAAAGCGTCGAACGCATTTGTCAAATTGGAATCGGGAATTGGAGATGCAGATGTATTATTAACAAAACAGGAATAAGTGCGGACAAAACAAAATAGAGAACCTGAAAACATATTGCAATTAACAAGAGAGAAATCTTGTTTCAGAATTTTTAGCATTGTTGTCAATTTTTTACTGGTCAAGAACGTATAAAAATGTGCTGCTTCTGATCGCATTGTGATCACCAAAAGGCATAATTGAATCTTACAGTCGTTTCACTTCATTTTAGGAATTGTGAGCTAAATGCTAAAAATAGAACGAAATTCGAAATAGTAGTAGCAAGAAAACTTAAGGTGAGTGCTATGGCCAAGCTGGCAACGTTATTTAAAAATTTAAAATAATAACAGTGAAAGAGACTGTAGTAAACTCAAGAAAACGCAACGAAAAGAGGGGGTTATTTAGAGTAAAATTGGAGGAACTTTTGGAAAAGTAATAAAGAAATAGCAAAGTTTTTGAGAGGAAAAATTGTAAGTTTTGGAAAGTATCTCGACAAAAAATTGATTGAATATTGAAAACTGGTAAGTAAACAATTCCTAACATTTGATTTGGGACATACTTAGTAAAATCAATTTCTTGTTGACATTCGACTGTTGTCACCAGTAAATGGAGGTGAGTCCAGAAGTTTTTTAACAGTTTGATCTATCAGTTGAAATTTTGACAATTTTGCTTTTTATACTTTTAAGCTTGCACAACATTTTTGCACTGCTTCAACAGATATCAAACTTCATCAATAACTTATTTCTTTTTGCACCGCCTACGACACTGTCCCGACTTATATATTTACCATAGTCAAAACCAAATCAATTTTTCAAGCACCTCAGCCTTAAACAAGTAATTTAATCGCATTGTAACGAGCCTGAAATCAATCCCGATGAAATTGTTTCTGGAGAAACGTATTTCAAGTCTATCGAAAATCAAGCAGATACATTTGCTGTAATTGAAGCAACGATCTCGTCACCTTCGCTCTATTGATAAGTTTTTGTTTTTTCGAAAATAAAATAAATTCCAGAAATTTTTTTATTCATTCCAGCGGAATACACTAGAATGTGTCGCGATATCCTCCATTTGAATTTGGCGATACCCAACTTTTGCTGTATTGTAAGAGTGTCCTTTGATATTCACTTTGATGATAATCAAATGGTCTTGCATACTTTTTTTCGAACTGCTGGTGAAGGAAATAGTTGTTACTAGAACTGTATAGATGGCAATTTTCATGGCTATTCGGTTCATAAATCTTTGGATAGTATTCTTCATCGTTTTTTGAGAAATTTGAGTTTGGCGGAGTAATTCTGAAATTCAAAATTTCATCGTTGCGCAGACGCTCGGCATACACTTGTTGACTAATATAATTCTGTTGATGATTCGATTCAAATATTTGTGGTCGTTTTTGAGGATATGTTGGGGTTTTGGAGGTTGTGTCGGCCTTTGTATTACAACCAGAAAGATTTTTCTCCAGTAGCGTCGCAAACTCTCGAGATTTAGTCATTCGAGAAAATTGGGCATCATAAAATGCTTTTCTAAATATTTTTATTCCCGTGCACGTCAGAACCGTTGTATAATTGCTTGTGATTTGCTTTGTATGTCTCAAAACAGATATTTGCTTTGTATGTCTCAAAACAGATATTTGCTTATACAATTCAATGGCGTCTCTGGGAGTGTAATATGAAATAACACGATAGCGCTGTCCATCAGAACCTTTCATTGAAACGCTGCGCTTTGTTAATCCTGCTTTAGTTAAATAAGCGTGTATATGGGTAAAATTTGTTGTGTAACACCATTATCAACAATTTGAGTTCCAGCCTTCAAAGTTTTTGATGTAAAAAGCGGTTGAACACCAGGAATAGCTGAATTTCTATGCCATTTCTCAGAAGGTGATGCCTTTTCGCTGACCTCTTCAATTTGACTGTATTATAAATATTTAATTTGATTTTTATTAATATTTAGACAAAATTTCACTCACCGATACAGTAAAAATGGCCCGTACACACGGGAAGGGGACCATTTCAACCCATCCTATATTTTTTGATTACTTCCACACAGAAAATATATGGGCAAAAAACTCACCCTCCATCTTTTTACGAAACGGCAACTTTCTGGGATTACAGCAACAGATCCACTTCGAACTTTGAACTGTGACATATCTACAGAGCTTCCGGTGAATGGAACTAAAATTTTTGCAATTGTTGCCTCAATGACAGCCAGTGCATCAGCTTGATCCTCAATATATCCGAAGTAAGTTTCTCCAACAATATAATCTTCACTCTCTGTTAGTGTCACTTCTCTTTCTGCCTGCGGTACTGTAAGATTAGCAACAGAAATAGAATTTGTGGGAATGTAGGTTGAAGCTTTTTGGTTATAAATGGTGTTGGTCGAGGTATAAATTTTGAAAATGATAAAGTTATTGTCTTTGCACTGCACTTAGCAAACACTAACGATTTGAGACGCCATAAGCTGAGTTTTGGTGCATGGTTACTATGGTATAAGGGTCACTGCGAATGTCTTGGAAAAATTAATTAATCAAACGTGATAAAAAAGAACAGTCAAAAGTCCACAAACTTTGGCGTTCAAAACTCAAATCATCACTGCTCCTGACATTACTGGAATCCGAATGGACTATATGGAAACCAAAGGAATGAAAGCCCGGAAGAGCGCCGTCGCATAATCTTTCTTCGTTTTTGTCGCCACCTGGAATTTCTTTGTCGAAACCTTGAAGAAAACAAAAGGAAAAAAGTTAAACATAAATTGAATAACAATTGACGAAAATAATTTGTTTCAATATGACTTGATACCATCTCGTCATTGATTCTCTTACCATTAAGTCCCAGACTTCCGTTGGTGGTCAAAACTTGAGGCTTGGAGTATTCAAAATTTCTTCTCATGATTTGATCGCCTCGCCATTGAAATGACTCCAGTTTGGAAAGTTCTTTTACTCCATAATTTGCGCAGATGTCTTGATAATTAAAAAAAAAAAAAATAAGCCATAGGTAGAAAATTGAGTTAAAATATAAATGCATAGAAGGAATACACCCCACCAGTTCGAATATTTTTGGGAGCTATTTCTATGGAATGATTTACAATTTTCAACCATTGGTTTTCGTGATCCAAAAAACCTGAGTTTAAAGCAAAAAATAGTAAAAACTATAGAAGATAAAAAATAGAAACACGTTGTAAAAATGAAATGACTCTAATTGCTTTTTGCGCTGAGGATGATTGTCATGATAAAGTTAAGACAGAGTGTCTCGAACCAGGTTCGGCTTTGCCGTAGCGTGAAGTATCAGGAACAACTGGGCCAACAGTAGCGGGTCTCAAATTGTCACCAAGTATTCTTGACTGAGGTTTTGGAGCGATTGGCTCGTAATCAAGAGTGAAATCAATATGATGGTTCGTCACGCTTGGAGTATTTGTTGCGCGTGCAGTATTTGGCGTGACGGCTGATCTTTCTTTGTTCACACATACAGCGCGGAGATCATTGCTTGAGTTAAACTTGCGCATCTTATTCATAATCGTTACTGGCTGGATTGAGCTTGTCGATGAAACTTTGCTCTTTCAATTCCTCAAATTTGTTGCACTCTTTTTCAGTTTTGTAAATGTCATCACAATTTCGAGATTTATCTTTGGGCCCGCATTAATTCATTCGGATGTTCAAGAGGACTCGCAATTAAAATCGGCTACTTTAGCTCAAGATATTTTTGCAATTCTCTACCAGTTTAATCTTTGCTGGATACAAACTGTTCACATAACGGAAAATTTTTTGAGTCGAAGTTGTGATGATTCATTTTCATTAAAAGAGGAAATAGTACCGGCCATATTTTTGATTCTCGCTTATTTTAGATGTATTTCTATTTTTCAGCACACCGCAACTTTTTGTCAATCACGGAAAGTTAAAACCTTCACAAATGATACAATTTTTCCAACAATATCAGGGTTGGAAATTGGAAGGAAACCCTGAAAAATGAATAATTCATATCAAGAAAATAGACTTGTTGAAGCTGGAGATAAGCAAGTCGAACAAAATATGATACATTTGAGAGAATAAAATGTGAACAATTCAAGAAACAAATAAGAGAGATGCAAAAATTCATAAAAGCATAGGTTTCCAATGCATATTATTTGAAGAGTGTTAGAGCCCTGATACTGTCTTCACATAATGAAACCAATTGAATACATTGGAGTAGCAAGATTGGCACAAAAAGACGTTCATTTTATCAACCGATTGATGTAAGAATTTTTTTCCAGTAAAGGTCCAATATTTTAAATTGTCATTTTCATTTCAATTTTTTGGTCGTTGGCAGAAATTCGGTTGGCGTAATGTTTCCTGCATTATAAATCTGATTCGCAGTTTTAATTTTTAACTCGTCAGTCGAACCGGGCACATGGTGATTGGGGCAACAAGACAGTTGGAGCTGCTGCCGTAACCATTTTATTGAGAAATGAAATGCAAGCAAAGGCAGAAAAAAAAAGAAAAGACGCGGAAGCAAGCGAATGGTACGTGAAACGACCACGCGAATTGATAAGAATTCATTTATCAAGATGAAACAGCAAAGGGTTCAAAGTGGAAAGATAGGGGAAAATCTGACAAGTCGGGGAAATAGTTTCAAAAGGTTTCAAGGAAAAATGGTTGTAATGTTTTACAGTTTCACAAAAACACACAAAGGTATGTTGGTTTACAAACGGAATTATTATTGTTTTATTATTGTAACAAATAAAGGTTAGTTTTACTGAAACACAAAGTCTATGATACAGTGGTACTGGAAAATGGTACAATTTTTGGGGGGAGGAATTTTTTTAGTCTGACTTGAGGGATTTGTGCACGAAAAAAAATTTCACAGAGGAAAAATGCGAATTTTTGCACTTCTGTATGATGGTTGGGAAATTCAAGACGTCCAAGCGCCGTTTGCAATCCTTGCTAAAGCAGCGAGTCTGGCAGGACAGAATGATGCGCACTTTGCTGTTGTTGGCGAACCTTCGCCAAACAAACGACTTCCGCAACCTCGCACAACACTTGAGTCGCTGACTCACTTTCCGGTTGTTCCAGACTTCAACTTTGACAACTGCCCTCAAGTTGATGTGCTTATTATTCCTGGTGGAATGGGTTTGTCCCTTGGTTCTTCGTTTCTTTGAATAATCTTTTTTTTTCCTACTTATTCCCAGGATCATTCCTTGAAGTAAAGAATGCACGTATTGTTTCATTCCTGCAAAAACAAGCATCATCAGCAAAATTTGTAACATCTGTTTGCACAGGCTCTTCGTTGCTTGCCGTCGCCGGCCTTCTTGATGGAAAGCGGGCTACAACCAACAAAATCTTGTTTGAGCAGCAAACTTGGTACTCCAAGAAAAAAACTGAATGGGTTTGGAATGCACGCTGGGTTCACGAGGAAGGATCGAACATCATCACGGCTTCCGGTGTCTCGGCGGGGCAAGATATGGGAATCTATCTGGCTGGCCTTTTGTTTGGCCAGCATGTCCGAGATTCGTTGTGTGTTTCACTTAAGTATCCAGCTCCTCTTACACAATCGGAAGATCCGTTTGCGGGTATTCTGAAACGTGACTGGTCGTTTGGAAAGAAAATTAGTTGGAAAGTCATGGAGTTGCTATTGCCTTTTGTGATACCAATGTCGATTGGTCATGAAACTCCTGGTATGAAAACACGTGGACACTTTATCACATTTTTGGGGCCAGGATGGGATGCCCTTGATGTTGCGGGAGTTTTAGAAGCTGCCTCTTCTCCGCACCTGTCATACCAAATTAATCTGATTTCTCTGAATGATGTAGAAACCTTGGTTAAAGGCGGAGACTCAGAATCAGATTTTTTGAATCAATTCATCAATGTCCAATGTGACAAGGTGGTTGATTGGGCCGACAATGAGACAAAAAACATTGCTGCCGATGATTTGCCTGTATACTTTGCGTTTGTTCCTTCTCTTCCCCCGTCACAGTTCGATCTAGCACGCCGTGTGGTCACAAAGCTACAAACACTGCTCGACAAGGGAAAAATTGGCAGGATTTTGACTTGCGGAAACACAATTTTGCGCCAAGTTGAGGTTAATTTGAAGCTCAAATTTGATCAATGCCCATCGGTTTCAGATAAAGCTGGAACGTGGGGAAAATTTTCAGACAGTTGGTTTCACGCGGAAACTGGTGTTTCTGGTATTCCTGCGTTTTTCACTTTTGTTAAAGAAGTAGCAGGAACCAATGTTGTAATTGAACGAGCAAAAGAAATGGAGCTCGATGAAAAATTGTTGCCAGCTGGTATTCACTTTTAAAAAACAAACTCGGAAAGGAAATATAAACTTTACTCCCGTTTGACAAAATTTGTTAAATTTCGGAAACCCCTTGTTCTGAGTGTCTGTCAAACTCATCTGGAAAAAAAAATTCAAGAATACACTAGCAAAACTGTGCTCCACAAATCAGCCAAAGCTTAACGCAAAATCGCCAAATCTCTCAGTCAAAATCACACTACATATTTTCAATGGTTTCAGACGGCAGTAAGTTTCCTGTGATAAAAAGTTGTAAAATGAATATGAAAAACATGAATTTTTTGCTTTTGCAAAATTGAGCTCACCGCTAGCATTCCAATTAAATATGCCAATATACTAATATGTGACAAAAAATTTTACGATATTTTTTATTACCACTTTTTCAAAAAAAACAACAAAAAAACCAGGATTCAAAGCATTTATGGTGCTAGCGTTTAGCCGGGGGAGCAGCTGCCTTCATTTGAACTTGTTTGACAAAAAACGCACAGATGAAAGTACTAGCCGGATACACCAAAACAACTAACATCGCTGTTTTATAAGCTCCGTTGAATCCATTTATCAACTCCGTGGTCGCGTTAGCTAAAGTTTGATTATAGACTTCCGCAGCTGTTGTGTTATTTTTTGGATAATCTGCCGCAGCGTTTTGAAGCAGTTCCAAAAGTGGCAGAAGGTCTGTGGTAGTGGCAGAAATGCCTTCAGCAAGAAACTGGTTGATAAAGTACTGCAACGATATGGCGCTTTCAGTGTTTTGGGCTGTGAAATTGTTGAGAAGTGTTCCAGTAATAGCTACGCCGATTGAAGCACCAAGCGTGTTGGCTGTCTGCAGTAGAGCGGTGACCACTGAAATTAATGATGGTGGTGCAGAAGATTGAGCACCAATGATACGAGTTTGACTGATGAAGCCCGTTCCAAGACCGATGATCAAAAGATATACAATCTGTTCAGCAGCTGTGGTCCAAATCGTGAAGCCTGAAATGAGAGATATTCCAATAATCATTACTGCAGGGCCAATAAAAAGGAAGTTCTTGTAATGTCCTTAAATTGAATCTTCAGTGATCGTAATTTCTAATGAAAGAAACGTACCCAATCTTGAAATCAAAACTCCAGTGATAATATTAACGACAACAAATCCAAGGATTAATGGCAAAAGTTTTAGCCCGGCGTCAGTAGCAGATTCCGCGAAGACAACTTGAAAAAACAAACTAATGTAATACGATATAGAGAAAAATGCAGCCCCAAACAAGACTGAAGTAAGAAGAAGCGCGGTCACGCTTGCACTGGAAAAAATTTCTGGCGGTACAAGCGGCTCTTTGGCAACCTTGGATTCTACAAAAGCGAAAATAGCAAAAAGTGCAATGGAAGCAATAAACATGCCGATAACTTCCCCTGAGTTCCAGCTCCAAATAGTTCCGCCTAGTTGAAGCGGCGTTACTAAGCAAATAACAGCTGCTAGAAGCAACAATGCGCCTAAGCCATCAACTCGTCCGACTTTTTCGCGAATTGATCCTTCAACAGGAGGAAATTTAAGAAAAACAGCAACAGTTATAATTGTGATTAAACCAAGAGGTAAATTGATGAAGAAACACCATCTGTTAGAACAATCGATGCAGTTAATTTTCAAAGAAATGACGGTCAAAAATAAAAGAAATAAAAAAGGAAAGCCAAACCTCCATGTTACATGGTCACTAAAAGCACCGCCAATCAACGGAGCAATTACAGATGCGACTCCAAAAACAGCGCCAATAGGTCCAATAAACTTTCCTGCAGAGAATTTCAAGTATATGAGACAAAAATAAATCAGAGAAGTAAATACCTCTGTCTTGAATTGAAACAATATCTGAGAGGATTATAAGAACTGACGAAAATATGCCACCTCCACCAACACCAGCGATCGCTCTGCCAACAATAAGCATTTCCATCGAGTTTGAAACACCACAAATGAGCGACCCGACTTCAAACGTAACAATTGCAAACATGAAGACAGGTTTTCGACCAAAAATATCCGAAAACTTTCCGTATAACGTTCCAAATGGAGATGCCGTGAACAAATACGCGGATCCTATTCCAAAGAGATTAGAAGGCCATCGCAAAAAAAATATTGTTGTTGGAGGAATATTTACCAATCCAAGGAATCAATTCTTGGTGTCCAAAGTCAGAGACAACCGCCTTTAGAGCAGTCGCAACAATTGTTTGATCAAGTGCACCGAGCATGATACTCAAAAGCAGTCCGAGATAAACCAATGCAAATTGTGTTTTCCCGAGTGGGACTTTGACAGCACTGAATTTGGTGTCAACGACTTGCGGCTCTTCGTCAGCGTCTCGGCTGATTTCAAATGTTTCCTCTTCTGGCATACTTCTTATTTATTTATAGCGTTTTCAATGATGGTGCTTTCATTTTTATTTTGTGCTAAAATATAATTGAGTTGAAATGGAAATCTGAGATGGGGTTAAAATCTCCGTTTTTTGTTTCAAATCAATTGAAATACACAAATATTTTTTTTTCTTTTCATGTTGCGTCACAAGAAATAACGTCACCAATAAATATGCGATTCAAATGATGTTTGAGAAATATCAAATGTTTTTGAAGGGTGTAATTCTTATTCATAGTAGCAGTAGCGCTGGGTACTTTTTGCATTTTAATAATTTTATCCAATATTGTAGTAGTAACATTTACAGCAATAGAATGCGCAAATTTAAGCGATACGTCAAAAACTTCTCAGAATTTCTTTCTTTCCAAATCAGAAAATTATGACTTTCTTTGTTACATATTAAAAATAATTCAATAAAGTAATTACCACATGCTTCCAAAATTTCTCCCAGTCGTCCAAGAACCTGTTTTTAATTTGTTATTTTTGAAAGAAACTACGCGAAAATACTGCCTAAAGCCCAAGGAGATAGCAACATACTGGTGTTTAAAAATTTATAAACGTTCTGTCAAATCGTTTAAGCTGTAACTGGCCACGTTTGCGGAAACTTGAAAGTTGCACAAATTAAATAAGTACAGCTTAGACTTCTTCACCAACGTGTGTTCGTTCTGAGTTGCAGAAGTCTAAATTCAGTGCCGTCAAACGCATATGCATTAATGTAAATGATGATACTAGATCATGAGTTTTTCCAACACATTTCACAAAACTTGTCTCAATTTAATTACCAAAAAAGAAAACATGGGGATTCTTAAGTTGGACGGCATTGCGGAAATCACAGGAATCGCAACCGATGTTCTTGCGCCGGGTATTGTTCTACTTTCGGCGTATCTTCTTACGCTGCCGTTTGGGCTTTTACGAAGTCCCTGGGCAAAAAGTCTGTTCAGTATTACCACTTCCTCGGCTCTATTCATGGCTTTATTCAATGGTTCGAATCGATATTCTTATCTCCAGGCTGTACTGACTTTAATTCACTTGCAAAGTTCATGGCATTGTGCAGATCACAGTACTTTCCTGTGTTTGTTACTGGGCATCCAAAACTTGGCCATCGTCAAGCAAACTTCCGTGGATTATTTTGACTCTTTCTCTTGGGACATTAGCAGCAAAGTAACGTTTGTTTTCCTTTTTTCGATCGATGATGTTCATGATCTGAATCTTTATTCAGCAACGTCAAACATCAAATATTTTCTGAGGCCCTCGCCTCCCGATTCGATGAAACTGTACCGGTATGTATTCGTCAGTAATTTGAGTTTTTGTTTTTGTCATTTCCATTTCTTACTTGATTTTTGGCAGATGATGATTGTCATACAAAAAACGACTTTGTTCGCTTGGGCGGTTTACGATGGATCTCGCCCGAACAGAGTATACCCGATCTTTTCGACGAACTGTAATACATTTTTCGCTGCTGATAATCTACACTAGGAACTTTCCAAAGCACAACAATCTCTCAAAGTTTCAAGCGACAGCTTTCCCTCTCTTCTGGAATATCTTGGCTTCATATTCTTTTTTCCTGCATTCTGCCTTGGTCCTTCATTTCATTTTAAAACATATTCCGATTTTATTCAAGGAAAGGGGGATTACAAAACTGAGGACCATAAAATGCTTCCAGGGCGTTGGGGTTATCTATGCAAGACATTTATTATCGGTGCCGGCTGCTCAATCATCAATATCTTATTTGCTGTAACATATTCCTACGATTTTATGCTGACTGACGCGTTTCTAAAACTGTCATTTGTGCAGAGGTGACTTCACGTTCTGTAGTTCCGAGTAACAATTTAATTTTTCAAATATTAAAAGATTTGGATACCTGATTGCAGCCTCTTTTTGCGTACAAGCACAATTTTTTGGAGCATTCAAACTCGCTGAAGGCGCATGTGTTTTATCTGGTTTTGGATATGTTGGTCCAGATCCGAAAAATAATGGTGAATTTCAGTGGAATCGATGTGAAAACGTTCGAATTTTGGAGCTTCTATTCCCTGAAAATATACGCATGTTTATTGGGTATCTCCTTTCTTCATTTTCTTTAATTTATTTATTGACTAACTATTGATAATAAATCTAGTGCCTGGAATGTTCAAACTGCTCTATGGCTTCGAAGTGCAATTTATTTACGCCTGAATCCTGAATCTCTTCCTGATCAGACACAAGAAGAATCAAAGAAGGCCAGATCTCTTGCATCCTATGCTACACATGTAACTTTCTTGGTTTCCGCATTTTGGCATGGATTTTGTGAGTAAAAAAAAAAAAAGAAAAAAAAATCAATTGCTAAGTTACGCATAATTTACAGATTTGGGATACTACACATTCTTCGTCACATTATCGTTTTTGACATCCGCGAACCGAGTCACCCGAAAATTATTTCGACCATTATTTCATAACCCTGCTCAACGCCAACTTTGGAATAAGTTTTTGCCTGCATACAACTTTCTGGGGTGGCTTGTAACGCTTATTTGTATAAATTATACGACAGCGGCTATGCAACTGAAAATGCTCAATGCTGGCATGACTGTTTGGAGTCGTTTCTATTATTTTGTTCATTTCGGAGTCGTTGGGCTTTTTGCACTGGATTTTCTGGTGGAGAAAGTATCTGGCAGTATTAAAAAGACGAGCAGTTCAAGAGTTGCAAAAAAAGCTAATACTGCTGTTGCAGCAGTTGGTGTTTCAGAAAAGAAAGAAAATTAATGGTGTTCAGTAAAAACGCATTAAACGGTAGTCACTAGTATATTCAAAAACAAATTGCAGCATGATAAAAGCAAAGTGTGATAACTTTAATGCTAGTTCTTGTCTCCCAATATACATGCTATTTGTTTAAAACAAACGAAAGCGTTAGTTTGCTCGAGAAATTAAACCTGGCTGATTAAAGCCTTTGTAGAAAGTCCTTAATTGCGTACAATTAAAAAATTTTTATACCGACCTTTTGCGAGACCACTTTTTGACAACAGAAGAAACCTCTATCATCAACAGCGCAAAATTCTCCCAGACTACCACTTCCAGTGTATATTCGACCCCAGCAGCAGCGTATTACCTCCCACAACACGGTCAATCCAGAGATACCAGCGACTGCACTTGTGCGGCCATCGGATTTACTGGCAATATTTCTAAGTATTTACAAGCTGACTTCCTTCCATCCTTTCATTCTTTAGATGCTCGAACAACAAACGTGGCTGTTGCGTCAATATTTGCTGCACTGTGAATCCAAGTTCCTGGATCTTTGAGCGTCAAGTCCACTCTTGGGTTTTTCACATCCATTTCAACAACTTCAAATTTTACATCAAATGGTGGGATAGTGGATGGAGTAGTTTTCACTTTTCAGAAGCGGACAATCAATATTTCTCTTACAATTAGTTTATTAATTATCTGACATTATCAAAAACTATGTTTTTCTATTACTTTTGAGTAAATTTCTCTAACAAAATATTTGAATAGAGTCTGATTTCATTTCTAATTAAATACTATTTAAAATCTATTTAAAATCTGAATAGCTAGGTTTTAAACTTTCGATATAATTGCAGTGATTATATAGAGAATATATCAACTAATTTTGGTTCCATACAAACTTGGAATAATCCCAAAAATGATCGTCTATTTAAAAATGCAAAAAATAAAAATTTACAAATTGTACAATTTATTGAAAACAGCAAGTCAAGGAGGCTTATGACAAAAGATTTTATTTTATCTTTTTTCTCTTTTAACGACCCACAGCTTGCGTCATCGTTTTTTCCTACCCTCCACACTCCCAAACTTCCTATTTTATATATATATATATATAT
>JADGJH010000515.1:0-17552 GCA_027596945.1 Physocladia obscura
GATGTTGACGTTGTTTCAGTAGAAGTACTTGTTGTTAGCGAAGTTGTTGTTGAGGTAGTTGTGGACTGTGTAGCAGTGGTCGACGTTGATGTTGACGTAGTTTCAGTAGAAGTACTTGTTGTTAGCGAAGTTGTTGTTGAGGTAGTTGTGGACTGTGTAGCAGTGGTCGACGTCGATGTTGACGTTGTTTCAGTAGAAGTACTTGTTGTTAGCGAAGTTGTTGTTGAGGTAGTTGTGGACTGTGTAGCAGTGGTCGACGTTGATGTTGACGTAGTTTCAGTTGAAGTTGAAGTGGTTAAAGAAGTTGTGGTCGAAGTACTTGTCGACTGAGTTGCGGTCGTAGATGTTGAAGTTGATGTAGTCTCAGTTGACGTAGAAGTAGTCAGCGAGGTAGTCGTAGAGGTACTAGTTGACTGAGTTGCAGTTGTTGACGTTGATGTCGACGTAGTTTCAGTTGAAGTAGATGTTGAAGTTGATGCAGTTGAAGTGCTTGTAGTCAATGAAGTAGTGGTTGACGTGCTGGTAGTTGCACTGTACACAGTCGATGTCAAAGCTGTCGGAGTGGGATAATAAGTTTCGGTCGCAGTAGTTTCAGTAAGTGTGTTTGACGTTGCGGTAGACAAAGTGGCAGCTGTTCTTCCAGTGGATGTACTTGTGTTGGTAGATTTTGTCTTTGCCGTGACTGTAGAAGTAGGGCTATAAGTGCCAGGAACTGATGTTATCTCCGTTGTATTGACATGCTAAAGTAAAGAAGTGTTATTTAGATACTTTTTTTTGTTCCGTTTTTTTTTGTTTTTTTTTTGTGTGTGTTGGCTTGAATGTATTTGATACTTACAGGTCTGGATTGCGTGATAATATATGTGACTACGTATGGCTTATGAGTTACAGCTTCACTGAAAACTTCTGCTTGAACGCGTCGGACAATATTATTTTGACCTTTTGCTATTGGAAATGCACTGACAATGTTTGACAGAATCACCAGTAAAATCGTATACAAAATCGAGAAGTTCTGAAGTTTCTGAGAAAGAGAATAAAATAAAATAAAAAACTAGTGATCAGAAAAACTATAAAGCATTATAAAATAGCGGCATTCACCATTTTTGGACGCGTTTTTTTTTTGAGAGTAGTTGTTTCGATTTCGATTTCAAACTCCGAGTTCTATTTGTTTTAAATATAAAGTAAAAATATCAAGGTGGATATCCTCAGTTGATATATCGAAGTGCAAACCTATAATTGTGTGGCTGGGAGCAAAAGTGTGAAAAATTGAGAGCACTGCGGCTATTTTTGTTAATTTTTTTTTGCCAATTGAAGCTGTCAAACAAGATTTTGGCGGAAGTCGGACTTTGAAAAAAGCGGATGGCGAAATCTCTGCCTTTTTGACAATTTTTTCACAATACACGCCCAATCGTTGAATCTCCAGAATTCCGCCTGAATAGCGAACTCGCGCGGAATTCTTTAAGATATCTACGAGGTTCTGAGCGAGTTTCCTGTGAATGGTTAGACAGGAAATTTGAGCGAAATCTTCAAAATTTCCGTCAGTATAATTGTGCCTGAAAATGAAGCCCATCAAACTTTTCTGTTTTTATTCAAATTTTAAGGTGATGCTATCAAATTTTTTAAAAAACATTTTTATTGGAATTTTTTTTAAATTTTTAAATTTTTAAATTCTTTAATTGAACAGAAGGTTTACTTGATTTTGATTTGGCCATAACTTCCACGTGAGAAGAATTAAGAATCACCATCGGCCAATCACCTACATTATTAACAGCGGTGAGCATTAATCGTTACAACTTTGAGGCAATCAATGAAGTCAGGTATGTGTTATTATACGCCAGGCAAATGAATTATTCAATTGGATATTCTGGCAACATATTCCAGTTATGTATTACATTCAAAAGCTGTTTGTGAATGATTTTGTCTATATCTGAAAGAACTTGTGTAAATTTGACAACACATGAAAACATAATAATAATAATAATAATAATAATAATAATAAACAAAAATAAAGAAGAATATCATCTCCTGTATTTTGTTTATTTTAATTATTTGCCAACAATTGACTGTTCTTTTTTATCGAAAGCCAAGAAATGATGATATTTGTGACTGGCGTAAAAAAAAAAGTTTCTTTTTCGCAGGAAAACTTTGTGTTGTTTTGATATTATTTCTTGTTTCGAAACATATCCAGGTCAGGGCACACTTTTCACATTGGAGCAACAAGTTCAAATTTTGATTTCCTTTTTTTTTCCTTTTTCTCATTTTTCCTTTTTCCCTTTTCTGTTTTCCTAATAAAAAAAAGAACGAAAAAAAAAAACAAAACATGCAAGTTGACGAAAAAAAGCATGAGAAAGAAAGTGGCTATGCGTCCGACGTTGCGGCGACCAAAGCTAATGTCCCGCAAAGTTTTGCGCAGATTGATACCCAAGAAGGAAAAGCAGAACAACCAAGCATACAACAAACACAACAAACACAACACCAGCAACAACAACACACCAGTCTGCCGGTGCAAGCAACAGCGCAGCCTAGATTCGATCTGAGCGCCGCAGCTGCAGCCGCCGCCGCCGCCGATTCGCTGCTAAAGCGGCAGAGGATTTCCGCCACAGCATCGCCACTTTCCCAGCCACGTTCGGCCGAATCACTCCTGCCGTCCAGCAATGAAAGTACCGGCAGCAGCAACAATGATTCCGGCGTCATCCGCCAGCATCATTCCGCCGTCGCGAATAACCATGGGGCCCATTTTCGCGGTAAATCAATCAACCATTACAAATTTTTTTTTTTCCTTCTCATTTTTTCGTTTCAAAAAAAAACAAAAAGCAGCACCGCCGCCGGAAATCATTGTCCCAGCTGTTGTCGCGCATTTAGACGGTCTTCATGCTGCAATCACAGCTCCGTGTGCACCATCTTTGACGGTTGTGCAAATCTCCGATCTCGTAATTCGAATGAAAGCGTTGGTGGGGATTTTGGCTCCTAGCGAATATCACGCCTCGTTTTCTCCACAACAAAGACAATTCAGCTTGGGTGACACAAACCTGCTCATACAAGAAAATATTGATGAAAGCAAAAAAGAAGCTGGAGATCTTATTGATTCCGAGAAACAACCACCAGCAGCAAGAACTAAACGGATTTCAAAACGCGCCAAAACGACATCCACTTTATCTACATCTACACCTACAATTCTAGATAGTGATGCGAATAACGCCAATTTTGATGTCGACCCTGTAATACCAAATATCTCATCTCCACCAGCAACAACCGCAAAAACAGCAAGTCAAGTCGGTCGCCCCTCCGCATCAACCCAATCTACCAACATTGCAAACACATCTACAGCGCGGTATCGCGAAGCTCCCATTGACCCCACTCTCCCAACTAAAAACAAGAAAGCAATCATCCAGATGAACCGCGTGATTGCGCAGCTCAGTTCCGGTAAAACGCTCGCCGACATTGTCATTGAAGGCCTCAAGCCGGTAAAGCCACCGGGAGCCGTCAAGCGGCTGCGGTGCTCAGTATTGTGGGTGTGGAACCCGGAGACTGGTGAACGCGTGTTTATCTGTCCATGTTGTCGACGCGACTATTCAACAGCGAACGGACTCAAATATCACATCCAAATGTTTCATGGAGATGTGGGTGCGGGTGGTGACGATGAGGAGGTGGCAGAGGATGAGGGTGGTGAAGGAGGTGAAGCGGCGGCGGCGAGGGCTGCTGCCAGAGGGGACTTACCCAAAGGGTATTATTGGTCGTTGAAGAAAAAGAAAGGGGCTGTTAATATTGTTGCCTCAGGTGAGAAAGGAGCCAGTGGTCAGCATCAGCAGCGGTTTGAGTGTTTGGCGTATGGATGTAAAAAATCGTATGGAACTTTGCAGGGGTTGAAGTATCATACAACACATGGGCATGCTTCAGATGTTGCCGGCGGCAGTGATGGTGGTGCGAAAAAGAGAAGGCGATTGTTGGATGATGAAGATGCTGACAACGGTGGTGGGGATGAAGAGGATGACGATGGTATTGATGTTGATTCTGAGGATGAGGCTGACAGTATTGTTGGGTTGAACGACGATGAATGAAACAAACAAGAATGAAAATAAAATAAAATAACGCTGGAAAGAAATTTTTATTCTCAATTTTATTATTGTGTTTAACTTCTATCCATAAAAAAAATATCTGAAGAAAGACAAATGAGGCAGTGAGTAAAAATGAAACCGTCTTGTAGTTGGTGACGTTTAATTAGAAAAAATGAAAAAGAAAAAAGAAAAAAGGTAATCCTGCAATTTGCTAAACTCGGTATTCAAAACCTTTCTTTGCTGTGTATTTACGTTATTGTCCCCGGGAATTTTTTTATTCTGATATCAATTACCTCTTTTATGATTAAATATTTTAACTAAGTATAAATAAATTTTTGCACAAGCTTAAAATCGATAGGAAAAAATTTTGAAATTTTCCAAGTTTTCGTTTGTTCTCACGTAAAATGGCAAAATCGAAGGCATTGTTTATCATTATAATTTTAGAAGCTTAAAGAAAAGACTCTAATTTAACTTCTTACAGTGATCGGGAAAGTTTGGAAAGAGCGAAAAAATAGTCAAAAAAATCTATTCTTTAATACAAAAGCGAAAGCAACTCTCTACTTTCATTATTTTTGTTAATAATACTAAAAAATCAGTTTTGCCTGAAAGAGCCGATATTCTTTTCACTGAATCGGTTGCGGCTGATATTGTTGAGATTAAATGAGACCCGAGCGAATGTATATCCCGCAATTACACCGCAACTTCAAGTTTTGAGACAAAGAAATATTGCATCGGCAGTAGCAGTTAACAGAGACGTTGATGTCACGTCAGTTCCCAAAGTTTTTGCTCAAATAGGAATTGGCCTGATTTTGGTTGACAAGGAGATGGAACAGTGTCATATAAGATTGAGATATATTGACACGTCAATATTATGCCTGGATGGACTTTGGGATATATTTCTGCGGCGACTTGCTTTACTGTTTGGATGAAAGTTGAATGAACGACGCGTTCATTTTGTCAAAAATACAAAAAGAAACCAATCATCCGCCAACAACTGACTATTTTTGATGGTAAGTAGCAAGTTGGAAAAGCTTATAACTCGAAGGAAACAAGAATAACTTAAAACTGGTCTATAAATAAAAACAGGAAGTACTTTTGGGAATTACAGGAAAAGATTTTGTACTAACAGCCTCTGATGCAACAACGGCGCGCGGGATTGTTGTGCAGAACCGTGGCGAAGACAAGAGTCGCGCACTGAACAAACACAATATTATGCTGTACTCAGGCGAAGCCGGTGACACTACTCAGTTTGCCGAATACATCCAATGCAACACTCAGGTATTATTTACACAACCAAACTCTCAAGCATAATATTGATGTTTCTTTGTTACAAACAAATGCACAAAAGCTGTACCGCATCCGTAATGGACTCGATCTCAGTACGCGCGCAGTATCATCTTACGTGCGTAAAGAACTCGCCACGTCGCTGCGCTCACGCAATCCCTACACCGTCAACTTGCTTGTGGGCGGTGTCGATCCCGCATCAGGCGCTCCTGAACTCTACTGGCTCGACTACCTCAGCTCGTGCGTGAAGCTCGACTACGCGGCCCACGGCTATGCGTCGTACTTTTGTATGAGCACCATGGACCGGTTCTGGCAGCCCAACTTGTCGCTTGATGAGGCACTCGAGTTACTGAGAAAGTGTCTTGCCGAATTGAAAGTTCGGTTTATTGGCAATTTGCCCGACTTTACCGTCAAAGTTGTTGATAAGGATGGTATTCGGGTTGTGCAGATTTGAATTGTTTGCGTTACCTGGACTGGACGAAACCAATGCGTCAATGTTCAATAAAAAAATTCATGAAACTCTTAAACCACTCGTGTAACAGAAATGTGTACTTTTGGAAGCCGAAATCATAATAAACAAACCAAACAGATTATTTTATTTCATTCGGCCCACGACTCTTCGACTGTCTCTCTCACTCTTCTGTTATATGCTTTTTTATCCTCCTGTAACATTGGTATTATGTTGAATTTTGAATAATTTCGATTCGGAATGTTTATGAGACTCACAGTGAACAGTCTCGCAGCTTCGGTATTTGCAGGGCTATTGGGATTTGGATCATGTAGCAGTGATTGAATTGATGTCAGAATAGCGGCAGTGTCATAAGTCGGAGACCTGTGCGAATGCACATCCACCCAGAAAATTAAGTAAACAAAAGAATACATAAATAGATGAATACCATCTGTTTTGCAAAATATCTAAGCACAAGTCACCGTTCGCATATACATTCGGATGAAACATTTTGCTCACGAATTTCACGTGTGGCGGTTTTGTCGGATACGATTCGTCGAAAGTGAGAATTAGCTTGAAAGTGCCGTCTTCGAATGGCGTTTCTTCGGGACCAAAAATAACTGCGTTCCAGACGAGACTAATTGTTTTTTATTTGTTTTATGTTATTTAGTGGCTTAACTTGCATTTGGCAATGCGAGTGTCTGAGGAGGGTTGGCTTGCTTACACGTTGTCGGGACAGGGAGCACCAGAAACACCTTCCGGAGGATCTGTGCTGAGCTTTTTGAAGTCACGCATAAGTCTGCGCTTTGCTGTTGTGCTGTGCAATTGGGTAGTTGGTGGAATTGGTTAGTCACTATAACCAAATACCAAAAAAAAACAGGCTGTGTCCACAGATCCCATGATCGCCGACAACATTTGCAGCGCTCACCTCATTGTTTGATGATGTAGATTAAAACAGTCTGCTGAGTTTTGTTGTTTTTCGGCTGTGTACTTAGGTTTCAGTTGTCACTGCCGTTTTCAGAGCGTCTTTTTTCTTTCCAGTCATAATTTCATAGGACAGTTTCAGTTGGTGTCAAACCACCCACAGTATATTCAAAAATCACATTCAGTGGAGGTTGAAATATTAGCTGAATATTATTTAATAAACTTGAATAATTACTTCCCATATCTTGCCAATTTCCAACAAAACTTAATCGTTAATTACCCAATACCGGCATTATTTTGGCAATACTCTTGTATCCTCAATTTGTTACTATTATTATTTCTGCTTATTCTTTATTCTTTTTTCTGAGTGACAAAAAAATCAATCAAAGACATCAACAATGGCCGATTTGGATGACGATTTGGATGACTTCGACATTCTTCCGGCGCCACGCAACGAGTTTGAGCTCAACGCGGCAATCCAGACTAGAGCGAATGATGTGCGCAACTTGATATCAAGGTGCGTGTCTTGTGTGTGTGTCTTGGATAGTATTTGATTCTGAATAGTCGAATGTCTGAGGAGCGCACCAGTGATTCCATTGAATGAATGGCGTTGTTGTTTCGAGATTATCTTGAAGCGTTCGGATCACTGCCGGTTTTCATCCCAATTTTCCCCACTTCTTAACAGACGTTTGATAAAAAGTACATCTACCTAACGGTATATTTATTTTTTCAATCAGAGGCGCATTTGCAGAAGCTGTGAGTAAATCGCTTGAAAATGCACCTTCGGGTCGCGATTCACAGCTATCCAAAGTTAGTTTGCATTTTTTGTTTTTGTGTACTACACCTCGTTTTATATAAGCTGATGGGGTTTTAGGACAAGAATATTCAAGTGGTAATGGAAGCATTGAGCGCGCCCCGCAGCGCCGAAATTGCAGCGATCGTGAAACAGCTACCCAGCTGGCAGTTGGATATGCTATTGAAATTTTTGTACAGGGGAATGGGAATTCCGGAGCAGTACAACTCAGCAGTGTTGTTGAACTGGCACGAGAAAGTCACTGAAGTTACTGGATTGAGCGGCATTGTGCGCGTTTTCACTGATCGACAGACTGTTTAGGTGATAATAAAAGGCTATTGTTTCTGCTGAATTCGAGAATTTTAAAAGGATGGTGACTGTTTTTCTTTTTGAGTAATAAGTGAATAATAGTTCCAATGTAAAATTCTTTGAACTTCTGCATGAATACTTTGATTTGTACTGCAGGAAACATTAATTATATTTGCCAATTTTTCAGTATTTTCAATATCAGATTTAATGGCATGTCCAGTAAAATTTGGCAATCAGGCAGAAGTAGTTTTGATCAAAGAGTTTACGAATGTGGCGCGAGAATAAACTAGAAAACGATCTAAGCAATTTATGACTATAAAAATCAACAGTGCACATGCCGAACTTAAGGATCGTGTTTATTTCGTTTTTCAAAGAATTTCCGACTCAAAACAGAAAAATCAATCATTCAATCAGAAAAGCTCCTCCTTCGCTCGGTTATCTGAAAACAGATAATTCGTAACCATTTCAACAACCCACGCCCCTCCAAAGTCAAACGTCATTGTGGCCATGAGCTTGTATCGGAACTAAACAAAAAACAAGGTTAAAAAAGATTGATACATTTAGCATGACTACTGACGTCATCTGGGAATGGAACAAGCTGCATGGAAGAATTTAACTCTGGTGAAAGCTCAGATGCAGCAAGAACCGCAATTCCTGTGACCATTAACAAACTGTTATACATCGCCTTGTTTTTGAAAATACTCTCCCTGAATGGTTCGCCTTGGTAGTTGATTGCAAATGTTGAGATTTGCATAATCAATGAGACCAAGTACACTGCGCTATTCAAAAGATTAGGCTGGAATTCGGCATCCAATCGAATTTCGTCACTGAAGAAATAATGTCAGTTATAAAGAATGGGACAAAACAGAATCTAACAGCTCTTCAGAATACTCGATTGCTTGGCTTCTAATGTAAACAAGAGAAGATACGTGGATTGCAACTTGTCCCAAAACAGAGATGATAATATAGTGGTTGAAAACATTTGCTTGCGGTCTCTTTTTTGACAAACGCTCTACAGCTGACGACTTGGCGACACCAAAAAAGCATATTGTGATCAAAATTCCAGCAATTGTTGCCTGCCAATCTCCCTGTTTAATACCGGCAAGATACATCACAGACATGGAGTACGCAGAAATCAAACAATTTAGTGCCAAAATTTTGTACATTTGCACCATTGCAACCAATGTAGCTCGACCTTGACGAATAATGTTTACGACTGGTGGTAATTAGCAAACAAAAATGCAGCTTTAGATTATATGTATAAAACAAAAAAAAAAAAAACCAGAAAACCGAACCAGACATTACTGTTCCTAATTTTGATGTGAATGGGGCAGCAACAGACGCGTCACCAAATTTAATTTGAGGCGCCTCCAAATCTTCCATATCTCCTAACATTGCATTTAATGCCTAAAAAATAAAGAAATAAAATCAGTTAAATGATATTGGAAAAAATAGAAAATAAATATTAATCAAAAACAGCTAAATAACCTCCATTTGTTTAGCGAATTGCTCCTTTGAATCTTTCGGAGGTGTAACTAAGCGGCCTGCAGTTCCAGCCGCGGGCTGGCCAGGCACACCCTCCAGCGGTTTCCATCCGAGTTTTTCTCTCAACTCCGTCTGCTTCTTCGCAATCTCAAGTTTTCTCCGCTCAGTCATGTTTTTGTTGAACTTTTCAATCTCATCCTTATTTCCATCCAACAGCGCAATACCAACATGAGCCTGCTTGAGCGCACCAACGTCGTTTGTCCCGTCGCCACACATGAGTGTGTGATAACCCGCATTTTTCAATGCATTTAGGATATCTTCCTTCTGGCTTGGCGACACACGTGCATACACCCACAGCCGCGGAAGAAGCGCTGCAAAGCACGGTTTGTCGAAAATTTCGGTGAGACCACGGCCTGTAATGCAGAGTTCAAATTTGGCAAGACGTGGATCACGAGGTTTGTTATGGACGTCAATGTCAAGCGTCACGTCTTCGTCGACAGATTGCCAGGCGAGTTTATTATCACGAACGTCAAGAATTAGCACTGGCTTTGAAACAATTTTTACTTCTTTGGCCACATGGCAAGCGGTTAGCGCATTATCTCCTGTGATCATAACACACTGTAGATGAAAATTATAAATCAATCAAATGAACAAACGTAAATAAATGATTCGAAATAAATCTCACTCTATGTGATGAATTGTTGAGCATTTCGATTGCATCGGCTGAATCTGGCTTCAACGGACAGAAAAATATCAAAAATCCAGCAAAAATAAGGTTACTTTCAACAGCATCACGATGAACCTCCCGAATCTGCAATGTCAAATAAGAATAATGAACGCTGAAAAAATAAAAATAAAAAATACTTGATTTGATTTAATGTCACTTGCAATTCTGTATCCCAAAGCCAAAACACGACTACCCCTCCGAGCCCAGTACTTGTATATTTCATCATAATCAGAAGGCACACTCGAAAACATACCTCTCAAGGTTTCAGGTGCTCCTTTCACAGTAATCAAAATCTGCGATTTTCCGTCATCATTCAATAGCGACACAGTTGACATTCTCTTTAAAGCTGAGCTGAATGGAAACCGACGCACAATTTTTAATTCGAGCTTCGATGATCCAGCGTGTTTCTTTGGACGAACAAATTCATCTTTTCCTAGATTCCATTCGATTGATTCAAGTGTATTTTTTTCCATTGGATCACCGATAATTCCGTCGTCGAGTTGTACAAGTGCATGTGCTGCTGCAAGAACTAACATAGTTTGTTTCGGCACTTCGAGAGTCTTCCAGAGACGTTTTGAATCAGTTCCGAGGCCAGAAACTCCCTCGACAAGAAGGTTTTCGGCTGTTCTAGTTTTATAAACACACGAGTTAATAATAATAATAATAACAGTAGAAGAAGTTAAAGTGTATCCACTCACAAAGTTCCAGTTTTGTCAAAGCAGGCAACATCAATTTTTCCTGCGAAAGGAATTCGGAAAGGTTCGGTACAGAAAATATATTGCTTCACAAGAGCTAGTAGAGAGTTATTGACCGCCATCGATAGCTCCATCGGCAATTCAGGTGGAACGACAGACGTAATAATCAAAATGCAATCAAGCAATATTTTTTCTTTCTTTCTTTCTTCGTTCTTAATACCTTCTGTCCACACATAGTACGAAGCGGCAATAGCAAAAATAAGCAAAAATAGAATAAAGTAGAGAGATTCGGCATTATTCGCCGTAATTCGTTCGGTACTGTAAATAATTGTTCGAACAAGTTTTCCTTGCTGCGTCGAAAAACCAGTTTTCAAAACGCAAGCAACACATCCACCATCCGGTGCACTCAAAGCTGATCCAGCCGCAGGTGCAGTAACCTGCAGAATTTTTGTTCCGCCAAACAAGACTTGGCTCTTGTCAAGATCCATGTCAAACACATCAGTATTGTCGCGAACAGCGACGGATTCTTTCAATTGTGGGGTGGATTCTCCAGAAAGCATTGCTTCGTTTGCAATGCAAGATCCGTCAATCACAACCAAATCTGCTGGAACGGGGCAATCCTCTTCTGATCGTTTGATGGAGCAGATGTCTCCAGGAAGAAGTTCATCTGTTTGAATTTGAATCCAGGTTTTTTTGCGGTAAACTTTGATTGGATATGGCTTAATTGACATTGCGCGAAACTCTTGAAGATTTTTGAGGCGCTGAAAATTATCTTATTTATATTACACCATCTCGAAATTTGAACAAACCTGCATCACCACAGTGGACTCGAAAACAACCAACATGAACAAAGTGAACAGTGAATAGTACCACATTTCATCTAAGAACCAAAGAGCTACGCAAAAAAGCTGAAATACAAAGAACGGTGCAACGGCATGTTCTTTGAATAGCTCAAAAAAAGTTGGGATTGGAACATCAAATCTAAATCGGACGAAACTAAGAAACATGCAATAAAACAATAACACGAACCTGTTGAGGCCATAGAGATCCGTTGCGGCTGTAATCTGGTTATTGTTAACCAAACCACAAGTGTTTTGAAACTCAGATATAGTTTTACTTTCGTCAACAGGGAAGCACAATTCTTCGAAAACTTTCTTGTCTGCATTGAAAATATACTTGTTTTTTTGAAAGAAGAAGAAAACAACGTTCTGTTTTAAATAGAGTAAATTGGGTTGACTTTTAAAACAGAAAAAAAAGAAAAAAACCTACCTCTCCGTTGATTTGCGCAGTTTCAATAGGACATAGAGCGCCAGCACCTTGATGTGGAGTTGGGATGATCTTGATGATTGAAGCTTTTGTTGGATCCGAAACCTGAACAGCAAATACAAATAATGAAGTTAACATGAGATAAAGACAAAAATTACAACGCAGAAAACGGCACCTCAATACAAGTCATAAGTGCTTTTGCCTTAACACTCCACTGGCACGCAAGCAGCGCCAACACGTTCGCCGCAATCGCAAGAATCAGCGTCAACATCGCAAATTCCTTCGAGCCAAACAGATCATCGTACAAAGTCAAGTATACGTATAGCCAGCCCAAATACACAGCCGAGAATGGCGCCGAGTACGCGTGGCGAATTAATGGCACGGGCTGGTGCAGCGTCGCTTGTGCAATAGTTGCCGTTGCAACTAGTTTTGCAGAACTGACTGTGACTTTTGCTGTCATTTTATCAAATAACATCACTTCTCAAACATATCAAAATTGAGCTGACGTTTGTCAAAAGGGCACCGCGGAAAGTGCTGCGAAGACACCGTCACTGCCATTTTATGGAACACAACCTAACAAAGAAAGGGAAGAAATAAGAAATTGAAGTGTGAAATTAAACAAACAAAAAAAAGGCACTTGATTGGAAGTGAAGGATAGGTGGAAGGAAACTGCATGGTTGGTGGTTTTGAATTTGTGGAAAAAGGAATACGCCAAAGGAAAAGGGGAGTTTGACAAGGTCCGTTAGTCCTCATTCTCCATTGAACAACGTTTACAATCATAAACTTTTCCAAGGAAAAAAATTTTGAATTTTGAAATCTGGGTGATGGATATGATGGGCTGACAGGTGTTCTGTTTTAATATTCCTTCCAGGAGCACTGAAACAAGCAGAGTTGGTCTGACAGCTTCTGAATTGCTGGCTATTTCTATCTGAAAGCAACAAACCTCATCAATAGGATCCAATTCTGCTGCCTAGAAACAAAGGGCCATTGATGATTCAATCACAGGATAAGTGTGAATATTATACTATATGTACATATGTGATCATATCTTGTCTTTATTACATTCTGCCAAGAGTCAAAATGCATGGCGGAGTTGTTGGCAATGCTTCTGATGCAAATTGAAAAATCCATCAGAGAATAGCAAGAGGCAAGATTGAGAATTGCGAAAGAAAAAAAAGAAAAGAGGAATGTGTGGGAGAAAGAAGAAAGAGAAAAAAAGAAATGAGATAGGAGAATGAAAATAGAGAGATATTGGATGGAAGCACAGGAGAGGCAATTGGAATGATACATCTTCAGGTGACATTGCAAAATGAAGGAAAGATCAAAAATAAAGTTGATCATGATGTGCTAACTTAATTTATTTAAATAAGTATATTTTAAGTATTATTGTACTTTTATTGGCTATTGTTCAAAGAAAACAGATCTTATTTGTGAAATCCCAGTCTGAGAGTATAAAGTCAATGAATAACTTCCAACCAGACTGCCCAAATCTCTTAATTATATAGAAGTAGCTTCAACAATTTCCAATAAAATTTTTCCACAGCTATTTATTTTTACTCTCAGGCTTCTCCACCTGTAATGTCAGAAACAATGTATCATTTTTTTTATTCAGAGCAGATTTTTCAGCAAAAACTAGTTGATTTGGTGTAAATCTGCTAAAAAAAATTTATAATGGTTGTAATCAAACTCATTATACTCCAAAAAAAAAAAAAAGGAGTGACAGAAATCTGTGTTGTAGAGAGAAATAAACACTTATATTACATAATTTTTCATTCTGATTTAACTGTTTGTGATAAAACCCAAGTTGAGGGAGACAGTGTCATATTGTAGGAACACTGACTAGCTTTCCAGAGATTAAAAATATTTTGTCAACCAGTCCTTCCAGTTAACATTTTTTGAGAAATTTTGGAAATAGACAAAATTCAAAAATTTTGGAAATTAGTATATCATTCAAGAACCTACAACTCTGCTTTTACTCATCATTACTTTATTTTATTATAAAAGGGAACATGTTATGAATTGAAATAAATTAGTTACCTGAGCTATTTTGCATAGAATCTCATTATAAGTTAATAGATTGCCATCAACACTTTGATGTGCTGTTTTGTGTGTGTGTCAACCAATTCATTTAAAAACTATTTGAAATTGGGAATTGAAAATTTGTTGAAGAAATGCCTTGAGTGGTGTTCCACATGAACAAACTTTTTTGGTTTTTGATAGAGGGTTTCATTGTTACAGGCATACACAGAGTGCAAATTCAAAGCCAGTATTCATCTGAACCAGATGACACTGACAGATTATTCTCATTGCTAGATGTCAGTTGTACATCTTCTTTGTACCAGTCATCTCTTGTTGCAATCTCCATTTATGATTGTACTTGGTAAGGATTTTTAGTGAAATTCTTATTTCTTTATTAGATTTACATTTCTCAAAATCCTCCATTACAAAAAATCTAAACAGTCTTTCAAATAAATCTTGCCATTTTTCCCCACACTCTTTATTGTATTAATACAAAGCCTCCACTTAATGACAGAAAGGCAAGTCCATTGTTTTCATTTCTTCACTTTTAAGCAATTTGAGCGATTTCTTTCAATAAAGAATGAATTCATTCTTCAACAAAGCTTGAATCTTCTTTTACTTTAATGTCCCTGTTGACTACATCAGTTTAGCAGAGACCATCTCAGGCCATTATACCCATCACTTAGTCCCTGTTCGGCAACAAAAAACAATTTTTGACCTCCTTTTGAAACATAATTTTTGCCACTCAAAATTGTTTTTGAAACATCAGTATTTGAAATACTCTTTTTCACACCAAAAAATAGTTTTTGGAAAAACAATTTTTGAAATATAATTTTTGAAGTCAACCAAAATAAATTAACATTAATAATAATTATAAATACCCATTATCAAAACCAAGACCTTTTGCATTTATTAATAAAATATTATCTTTATTATTATTATTATTATTATCATTTATTAAAAATCATTCTTTCTCCTTGTTTGTAACAGTAATGTTTGATAATCAGTCCACATTCTGTCAGCAATTTTGTCCTCAATCCATCACTTGCATCATTATTTTCATCCCTATCTTTGTTTGACACATTATCAGTATCTGCCATGCAGTCATCATTGAAAGAGTCATTACGATACTGGGACTGAATAATATTAAAAAGGATGGGGCACGCAATTGCAAGGTCATGTTGGATCAGGAATGGGAAAGGAGCATGTCCTTGAGAATCGAAAATCATATTGGAAGAGGACTTTGCTTTTCATCTAGTTGATAGACAAATGATCCTAATACTCTTTTGGCCCAGTCTATTGCTAAGTATACTTGTTTGTATCAAAAATTCCTAAAATTTTTGGCAAGATTAGGGCTTGTTTTGCTTGGTTGAAGATTTTCATTAGTGATGGTGATGAAGGGAATATTTCTGATTCAGGCCTTGTTTTATGGTCCTTTAATAAATCAGAAAGTGGAGCGACCAGTTTGGCATGGTGTTCCACGAAGCGGTGGACTGTGTTTGCGAGTCCTAAGAATGAGTGGAGTGATGAATAATTTGTTGGTGGTTCGAATTCTTGAATTAAAGATATGCATTTGTTTGACACTTGAACTTGATTGTTTCTAATGTGGTATCCAAGGTAGTCAACTTGTTGTTTTAAGAAGTTGCACTTGGTTAAACTGCAGTGAAGCTTGTTTTCTTGTAGCTTCTTAAATACTGACTTGATGTGGCATAAGTGTTTGCTGTATGTTTCTGAATAAACAAGTATGTCGTTGATGTATGCATTGAGGAAATTGTCAACATATTCACGGAATATGTTGTTGACCATGGTTTTAAAAGTTGCTGGCACGTTTGAAAGTCTGAATGGCATTACTACCCATTTGAAATGACTGTATTTTGATCTGAAAGCTGTTTTGTGTATGTCTTTCTTGTGGATCCTTATTTGATGATATCCTGAGGCTAAATCTAGTTTGGTGAAGTATTTTGTGTGTGATAGTCTGACCAAAATTTCCAATATATTTGGCAGTGCAGTCCTGTTCTTGACAGTATTCTTATTAAGTGCATGATAGTCAAAGACAAGTCAAAGCTTGTCCTTCTGTTTGATGTAGAATATAGGAGCGCTGTAGGGTGATATTGATTCTTGAATGCACTTATTCTGTAGGAGAAAGGTTAATTCTTTCTTTAATGCATTTAGTTGTTCTTCATTCATTGAGTAGATTGGTCTTAAAGTTGGATTGGAGCTTTCATTAGTAAGTTCAATTTTGTAGTCTATGCTTTGAGACGGTGGCAGTCCTTCAAAAGGCTGGAAGACTGATTTGTATTTCTTGATTACTATTTGAAGTTTGTTTGGGAGTATTTTTATTATTTTTGATTTGGCGTCTGCTTAATTTTGTTCTTCTGTGGTCTTGACAATGTTGGAACCTTCTTTTGAGCCAATGTTATTGATTTCTTTAGGTGGGGTCACGATGGGCTTATTGTCCCTTTGCAATGGTTTTATTATGAGCATTCCTTGCATTTGAATGTTTTGTGGTCTTTGACATAAATCTTTAAAAGCTGTTGCCAATAGTAGTTGAATCTCGCGCGGAGGTGTCTTGCAGATCCATTGATGTGAATTGTTCTTGGAGTTGAAATGAAGAATATTCGAGGGCCAATCTATGGCTGGATTGAACTTGTCTAACCAGTCCTTACCTAATATTAAATTGTCGGTGATGTTAGCGGAGATGAAATTATGTTGGTTACTGAATCTAGTTGAAGTAATAATAGTGTATTTGATATTCTTATAAATGCATCTATCAACAATTGAATGGTCCACTAGGCATATTGGTTGCTTTTAGTTTGTGCAATGAATTTCTTGATGATGGTTGTGTCGTGCGTTCATGAAGCTGGCATTAGCTCCTGGGTCAATGAGTATTTTGGCTGGTTGATTTCCTATGAAACTGTTAATTGTGAGGAGAGATGATTGTGAAGTTGGTTGTTCTGTGTGGTGCAGTCAAAGAGATAATAAGTCTGTTGGTGAGTCTGTTGAGAAAAGTTTAGTATGTGTTGCAATTGATTCTTGTTAATGTTCATGTTCTTCAAACTTGAATCAATTTGCTATTGTTGCCGTCTTTGGTAGTGCTGCTGCTTTTGCTGATAGTGGCAGTGGCTTCAACACTGTTGATGTGTTTGGCGTGCTGAAAGTTTCCAGTATTGGTTTGTTCATTATTGTTGTTCAAATAATTTCTGCTGCTTTTATTAGGGGTTTTGTTGTAATTATTGTTGCTTGGGTACTGTTGTTGTGTTTTTTGGCATTGATCACACATATGATTCTTGAGTCTGCAGAATGTGCACCAAGTGTTCTTCCAGTACATCTTTCTTTCTTCTTCTGAGAGACGTGAGAAAGATTGTGTTTGAGAGATCCATTGGTTGTGGTCCGTTGTTGTGGTAATTTTGAAAATGTGGGGTTGAAAATTTTTATGAAGGAAAATTTTGTTTTGTGCTGTTTTGTTGTGGAGTAGTGTTGATTTGCCATGTGTAACAAGGGGTTTTAGAGATTAATAATATTTATTGTTTTGTTATGACTATTTCAGAAA
>JADGJH010000516.1:0-17534 GCA_027596945.1 Physocladia obscura
ATCCTAGTTTTTAATGAGGTTCATTTTACTACTTTTCACTGTTTCAAATCTGTCATTTTCAGGAAGAAAAAACAAAAATTTTAGAATAACTTTGGCATGCAGAGCTTATTGAAATAAGTGCATAACATCTACTTGCTGTTTTAAATCCATATTTTGGAGGATTTGTTCTCATCATTGTATCCCAACATTTTTCTTGCTTATCATCAATACGCAAATCCTATTCACCATTTTGTATTCCTTATTTTTCCTTCTTTTTTTCTCTCTTTTTTTTAAAATTATCAGCCATCTTCTTTATTTATTTATTTGTTTATGTCAAAAATCTCAGTAGAAAAAATTTGATTTCACTGAACAGTTTTTTGTCAAGGGGAATAAAGTACAAGGGTTTTAACACCCAATTTTTATTGATTTTTATACTCCATGGTTGAAACTTATGATATCAAAATTCTGAGGAGAATGCTGAAATGCTGCTGGCAGTTCAGCAACACTGCACCTTTAAAGCACATGGATATTGACTGGGTTGTTTCTGCTAACGTTTTTATGACTAACTGTAAGCGCATAATGCATGCAGTTCCATGCCAAACAGCAGATAAGTTTCAGATAGTATGGTAAACATGAATTTAATGGCTCAAAACTCTGTGTTAATCTGTTGTCTTTTCTACTCAGCCACTTGACAAATTGATACAATAGCATTGCTGACAGCCCAAATACTATGTCTAATCTCTGCAAGAGCTTGCTCCAAGTTTCTTCCCTTCAGTAGTGTAGCAGTTTTGCTGAACATATTGCTGTTCACTGGAAAAGTGGACTCTGTACAGACTCCATACTCACATAAATTAAACTTCTTATTTATTAACTCTTCCCAAAATATGCAGCTCATTTTGCCAGCCTTCCATGAGCCTGGGCAGTTGTGCTTCATCCATATAATTGCGCCTGTTTACAATGATTATGGAATAAAGAAGGATATATAACATAACTCACCATCAACTCCAAAACAAAGTACTCCAGTTACTAAAACAGAGTGAAGAGCAACAGCAGTAGTGCACTTTATGCTTTTGATAAAACACAGGATAAAGTGGAGGGGAGGATTCCAAACATCTCACACAATGTTTTGTTTTCCATACTTCCACAATATAAGTGTAGTAACAAACCCAACACTGTGCTCTTCACATTTACTTTCAGCAGTTTTCCTTGTCTAGATATACCACTTTTAACAGCATAATTCTTGAGAATTTGGTGAAAATATCTGTAAAAGTGTTCAAATCACCAGATACCATAGTAATAAATTCTCCTGGATTGGAATTGTAGCTTCAAAGAAGGATCTGCCAGAAGCAAAAATTTGAAGATCCCAAAGTTGTCAGGTATTTTCAGACATGTAATTACTGTGGCTGCTTCATGAGGTGCAGTATTGCAATGTTTTGTAGATTCCAGAAATAGATTCAGAACAGTATGAAAAATAGGTAATTGACTTGTCTGGTGCTGTTGTACATTTTTTGGTGGTGTGATTTGCTCACAAAGAATGGAGATGGAGATATATCAGATGAAATCACAGAAAAATTATACAGCGGCAGTGTGAAATAAATTATATTCAGTTGATATTGCAAATGGAGGGAAAGATTAATACTTGAAAATAAAGTTGATGATACTTTAAATATTCAACTGTTATTGAAAAAATATATTGTTGAAGTGTTATTTATTGAAAAAGTATATTTTCAAGTATTATTCTGTTTTTATTGGTTGTTGAAAGAAAACTGAATTTCTGTTGTAAATTTCATATGTGGACTTGGCTGGTGGTTTGGTTCATTTTTGGTGGCATCATTTGGATCAAAAATTTGAACCAAACCACCATTGGCTTAAACCAAACACATTTTGGTTTTGTGGTTTAGTTTCTTTTTTGGAGGCCTTTCACTGCCTGGTTCAATTGCCATTATTGGCACAAAGAACAGTGTTTGCTATGCATTTTTTTTGCTGAGGTTGACAATCACTGGTTGTGAATTCAAGTCATTGGTTGTCAAGACCTATGTTTTGCTTGTACATGTTGATGATTTTGCACATGGATATTTATTTGGTTGCAGTGCAGGCACAAGTTTGGTGTGTTTGCTCTCCCAGTGGTTTTGCTTTTTGAAGTACAGTGTCAATGCAGCAGTGGCAGTTGTACTTCTTGCATTTCAGCTGGATGTACCTGAACCCAAACTGGTTCAGGTTGCTGCTGGTGCCATACAGCAAGAGTTGTGTGAACTTACAGCCCTGGATAAAACAGTAGGCATGATTGCAGAGGTGCTTAGTGAGCACTCTCGCAAACAAGACAAAAGGATGCTTATTCAAGGTGACAGATGTCATTTTCAACAAACTTTTCTCAGTATATTTATTGCATTAGGAATATAAAAAATAAAATCCAACTTCCAGGCTAATTCCCAACTTAGAAGTATAGGAAACTATAGGGATAAATCAAAATAATTCAAAGTAAAAATGTTTTCATTTCAAAAGGAGGTAGTGTTTAAATGCCTGTGTGTTACCCCATCCCTGCATGGTCTTGGCTCTAGGGGCAACCAAGTGGTGCACCACCAGGTTAAAATATGCAAGACTAAAGGCATTGCAGCACTAGTTAATGAACAAACAAGTTTGGTTCAATACAGAATCTATTGGGCTGCTGCTGGAAGTGTTTAAATTCCATATAGATAGCTCTCACCACTTCTGCTATTTCAGTACAGGCATTTATTTTGTTTGTTGCTGTGTTTCCAAAATTGTTCAAAACTAAGTCCAGCTATGTTGTTCTGCCTGTTGGAGAATGCTGTTTGCATCCTGCAAACAACATAAAATTTTTCAAAACATCTTCAATTTATTAATTCAACTTCAAAACCCAAAGCAAAACAAAAAAAATTAACAAGAAAAACAAAAACATGAATAATCAAAAATAACAAAACAAACAGAAAATCAACAAATAAATAAAACCATATACAAAATGTAAATAAACAAATATTTACAAAGATAATTCTTGAATAAAGTCAAGGTGCTTTGAACAAACTCAACCATCATTTGAGAATCTCATAAATGGTTAGCACCAAAATTAAAAAACATTAAAAAACAATCAGTTCCGTCTGAAGTAAAGTAAAAATGGAAGATAGGAACAGGTGTAAGGTTCCAGTAAGTTGTAGAAGACTTGTAGTAATATTCCTGGTAGTTGCAATTGCTTGAGTCAACTTATTCAATACTAAATATCTCAGAACTAAATGATAAGAGTTCAAGATACAAATATGAGTTGAAGTTTAAGTAGAAGTTTAATACTTAATAAAGACTTTTTTTATTTGATAAGACCAATTCTTAAAAAGAAGAAAAGTTGGGGTTTAAATAGTTTTTGGAGTAGAAAGAAAAAGAAAGAAAAAGAATAAAAGACACTTCAAAAGAAAAATCATTTGAAAGTGGTTGGAAAACAGTTAGAAATTGATTAGAAATCACTTGAATTATTCTTGAGTTGTTGAAAGTAATAGAATGCTTGAGAAATTCTGGAAAATTCTTTTGAGAAAATTAGATTGAATTTCTAGTTTACATCACAGTCCAAGAACAGCATATATATCTTCAAATCACTATTTAAACTGTGCCAGGATTGTGAGGGTGACAATCCTCTATTTCTGTTAGTTGCACAGTTTTTGTACACATTTTTTGTCATACACTTTTTTTTTCTTCCAATTCAAGTTTGGTGCTGTACACAATATGTTTTTTAAAAGAAAGGAATAATGTCCTTCTTATACCATTTTGCTGGAGTTCAAATTCTTTCTTTGACAGCTGGTCAAGCTTGTTGATGACACATTGCATAATTGTCTTCTATTGCATCCATTTTATTTTATTGACTTTTTACAGTCATTAGTTTTTCAATATGCTGCTTAAAACTATATTGTAAGAACTTTGCATTAGATACAAGTAAATCTCCCAATTTTGGTTTGTTAGCCACCAGCACATAACTATCCATGGCAGTGTCATGCAAATGCTAGGTGAGTGTATATCTCCTTTGTTTGATTTCCATGACATTTGTTTTGATGACTAACCACAGTCTCAAAACAAATATCTTTTAATTTTTTAACATTTTAAATTTATCCTCTGCCCTAATGGCATGCAAAGATATTTCCAAAAGTCTGCTGATCCATGACATAAGCCATGCTCTTGCATAAAATAGACCTATTTGATCCTAAATATTGTTCGAAACAAAACTTTCAATAAGTGTAGTGTGTGGCAGAGCAATCAAGCACAGTGTGTTTATGTGAAATAAAGAATTGTCTTTTTCTTTCTGTTGGTTACAAACACAGACATAAAATAACAGACATAATTGTAATATTATTTACTGTCATAAATAGTATATTGAACATTTCCACTATACTGCTGTGTTTTTATACTCCATGGATGGAGTTTTGGGTCAAGTAGTTCTGTAAGTGTGTTTTGTTGTTATTGCATGGCATATGCCATGCAATAAACAAACTACAGTTGTCATTTCTTCATTCTCTGGGAATGATAAAATAATATGAAAAATTACTTTTATAATGAACTAAAAACATGAAAATTATCATATTATGTCTGGAGAATAAATCAATCAATTTCTTTAATGGGTATAGGAATAAAAATGATATTAGGACTTATTTGGGTTTCGAATGTACTTCTCCACAGAGTAATGCAAACTTCAACACATTTGAACACTAACTTTACCATCTATATCCAAATCTTTCCACTTCAAGTCTCTCAAATTGGTTTGCTAACACTTGACATGAATTGTTTGATTTGAAACTGTGTGATTTGATGAAAAAATAAAAAGAGTTGAAGTAACATAATATACCTTTTCTGTGAAAATCTTGTGGGAAAATCTTTGAAATGTTCTGCATTTTGTTTTTTTTTTCTCCCCAGAAATGTTGTGTTGTTGGCTGACGACATAAAAAAAAGTGACAATCTTTTCAGCTCCAAATAAATTTCCTTTGGGAGAATTGCTGAAAAATTGAACCCTAGCTCTTTGACAATTTTGAGTTTGTTTGAGATATGTCAGAAATTGTATCCTTACAAAGGAGAGGAGATATTGCAATGAATGGTGTGTAAAATTAATAATATGAAACTGAAACTAAATAATATTTAAAATCAGCAAAAGGAGTTTAAGTTTACTTCTTTGCTTCAGTTATACCATAGTCAAAATTACACTGAACTGACTTTGTTGCCACAATCAATAAGGGAACTTGGTGTGATGTGACAGATACAGTTTTACAAGATTTGGAGAAAGTGCATGCAAAAAAAAAGTATAAACATATAAGCTACAATAAAAGTTTATGTTCTTTTTGATAAAACAACTGGCTGTTTAGGAGCATCAATAACACTTGGAACATGCATGTTCAACTCATATACAAAAGAAGATATCATTGTTATTAGTTCCATTATTGTGATTCTTGCCAATAATCCACAGCAAGCTTAAATTTGTGAGCACTGTGATGCAACTGCAGAATTGAACTGTCATATTTGTTTCCATCAAACAGGCACCTTTCAGACTTGTTATGATCCTGTTATTTACCAAACCTTGTTTCACACACTGCAAATACTGGACATGTGATTGATTCCACAAATTCACAACATACTGCTCTAAGCAAGGTTTAAAATTTTAGCCATAAACAAATTTCCAAACTTTAAATTAAGACTGTGGAAATTTTATCCAAATCAGCAATGCATTGTGGAAATACTACATGCAGAATGAAAAAAATAGCAAAGAGGAATGAGAGGCAAGAGAGAGAATAGCTAAGGAAGGAAGAGAAGATAGGGATTCATGGGAAAAAGCAGCAGCAGAGAAAAGGGAAAGGGAGCAACAAATGGAGATCAAATGGAAGTAGAGAGCACAGAGAGGAGTGCAAATTGGAGATGGTGTACCTTCTTTTTTTTTTTTGGGGTCCCTTCCCCTTCAAGCTGCTGCTCAGACTTAAAATCATTATTGAAAGTAAACTCTCTAACTAAAGCCCATCTCCAGACCTTGAAGTTGATGTCTAAGTGCCTGACAGCTTAACGCACCTCAGTGCACTAATTGCAGCCCATTAGAAACCATTGCCCTCCTCTATTGAATATTTCCCCCACTCTGACGCCTTCCACCAGCATCTCCTCACTTGTTATCCTAGCAATCTGGTGTTTATTCTAGGCTCCCTTCAAATATCTCTACCAGCCCTGCTTCTGTAATCTTGCTCCCTCCAATTCCTGTCACTTTGCTGCTTTCAGGAGGCCATCTGAAATCGTCTTGAGCTATTTCTTCCAATTCTGTTATCCTCACTCCACTGGCTCCTCATGGATTTAGTTGAAAGTATTCAGTATTGGAGTCTTCACAAATTGTTACCACCAACCATGTGACATTAACAGAGTCTGCTCAAGGAATCTATGTACAAGTCAGAAAGTACCCAGATTGATCACACACTAACAGCACATTCACAAATACAGAAGGAGAAGCATTTATTCTGTTTTTACACACCCGAGCCTTGTCCCACCACCAAATGAAACAGCCAGACTTCATTAAACTTGTCACAAAATATTATCAACAGGTCTATGGTGATCCTGATTGGAAAGCTGTCACCTGGTATTGGAGTTTTCTGTGCTGACACAAAAATGTGGTTAGCAAAAAATACCTGAAAGCAATTACAGTTGCATGAACCAATCCAACTACTATTACAGAGATCAAGCATTGGCTACTTGGGTTTGAGCAACCGATTGCTGAGTAAGGCTACAGTTTACAAAACATAATGAATGTGATGAAATCAAACTACAGAATGATAACTCACAGTCAAACGGCCTTGTAGCTTAATCAATTGAATGTCCTAACAAGCTATGGGGAGGGAGAGGTCTGTTTGTCAGCTTCATTCCATTTGTAACAGCCAGTGGTGAGTATATTGTAGATGTTTTTGTTATACTGATGACATATAGAAACATCATTTTACCTGAATCCAAAACAAGATTGCGCTGAGACAACATTGCTCCAACCTTTATCATGTACAGTGATTCTGGCTACTTGATGGAGACACAATGAAAACCTATTTTGGAAGAGTTAAACTGGTTTGGGAAAATTATCACCTTGGCCTTACCCCTGTTTTAATTTGTGATAATCTTGGCATTCACAAAACACTGGACATACTTACCCTATGTTTTAAGACTGGTATTGACAACCACCAAATGCAATGCATTTTCTAGTCTCTGGATTTGTTAATATTCAGTAAGATGAAAAACAAGATGTGTCAACTAAGACAAAGAATCTCAACAGAAACTCTCACTAAACTTGGTGAGGAACTTATCTTAATTGCTCTAGAAGCTTGGTCATGTCTTTCAGAGAAGATTACAGTGTTGTCTTTTGAGGATACAGGAATATATTTGTTTGATGCAAAAAAAATTACTAATGCAGCCATGGCAAACACTAACATGATCTCACCTCAACAAAAAACTGGTTGAGCCAAGGCAGAAGCAATTTTGGAGAAGAAAGAAAAGAAAATTAGCAAAACTTGAGCAGGAGACTGCTTAGTTAATGAAAAAAGTGACAAAACAATGTTTGGGAAAATAAAAAATGAACAATGTACTGTCAAATACCACAAAGGAACCAAATGATTTCTTTGTCTGGTTTGTGATGTATTTCAACTATGATATCACAATAAGGACCAATTGAAAACTCACAATGAAAGTTGCAAGTAATTTGGTTAATTTATTTTAATATTTTCCTTTTATTTGGAAGAATCTATCCTTTCTGGTATTATTATTTCAAATAAAAAATATCTTTATGTTTATTTTCAACTTTCATAAGCCATTGGTTGTGTTGTAATAAGGTTGCAAAGACATTTTTGTGCTGTTTGGAATAAACAAATTTGTTCAGATTTGTACATCCACTCACTGTACACAAAATTATTCTTGAGATTATTTTAAATTTGTATTAATGTCACTAATTCAATAGAGATTTTCCAAAATCTAGGTTGTGCAGGCACTCATCTACAAGCAAGTACATTTTATCTCTACTTCAAACATTTTTACTCATAACAACATTTTTTCAAGAAATTCACAAATGTATTACTGTTATATACTCTTACAAGCACAGTTTATGTTCACCATTTTTTACTTCAAATATAATATTTTGATTACCAATCATACAACAACCAACCCTTGCCTACAATGCATTCTTGACTCGCACAGCTTTTTATCAGTTACCTTTAACCTCTTCACAGGACCAGTGCCTTACCTGTAGATAGAGTAGTGCAACTTTAAAGGAAAGGAGCTGTTTATACAAGCAGGTTAGTGAGTATAAATCTCAAGCATGGGAGCATTAAAACATTGACAAGAAGCAGCACACACCTTACACAAGAAAAAAGGTTGATCAAGGGGAAAAATCATTGAACAACAATCATCCAGATTTCTAGAACTTACTTTGATCTTCACTTGCATGTCACTTACCAGACAAGCTTTGGATTCACCAATTGTGTGCTTGAGGGAGAGTGTTGGCACTATAGAACTGCTGTACAAGCTGCTATACAAATTCAAATGGCGAAAAACAGAATTGTCAATAAATAGAAATTTTTTATCCAAAAACATTGTTACTTGTAACTTTAGATAAACGCACCTTCAGAGAACCTTTGCATTGACTCCTGGACCTCTAACAACAGAATGTCATTATTTATTTAAAAAATTTTGCTAAATTTCAAATATAGCATCATTGACACGAATTGCAAAAACTTTTTGACCCAAAAGAGTATTAAAAGCAATGTACTCTCCTTGTGAAATCTGTTCTCTTATTGCAAATTGCGAACGATATTCTGCAGGCAGCCACATGCACCGTTTGTCATGTTTTTCAATCCATCCACTGTTTGAGTTGAATACAAGCTCTTTGGATGCGTCTTTGTGAAATAAATCATCAGTGTCGCGATTATATTTGGTCCAGCTTGCAGAATTCCAGAAAGTGTGAAGCTTTTGAATATCAGAAACTCGAAGAACATTCCCATTTTCAGAAAAAAGCAAAAATTGAACACCTTTTGCCGTCATTGATGGTGAAATAGTGTAGATCAATGAAAATGTAGCCGTTTCCCAAATTTTAACAGTACCATCACCACAACCTGTTGCAAGAACACTACTATCTGGAGAAAATGCGAGAGCAGTTGCATAGCCAGTATGGTTTGATAGTGTTGACAACTCAATTCCATCAAGATTCCAAATTTTTACTGTACAATCATAAGATGCTGATGCCAAGAGTTTACTGTTTGGAGAAAAGCACAAAGCACTAATGCCTTTAAGATGTCCATATATGGAATGCAAGAGAGTATTGTGTTTAGAAAGACTCCAAATCTTAAATTTTGGGTCAGAACCTGATGATGCAAGATAACAGCCATCAGCTGATATGCAAATAGGGCGTACACTATAGGCATGACCATCAATAGTTGCCACTAATTTGTAAGTCTGTGAGTCTTGATTAATACTCCATATTTTCATTGACTTGTCAACTGATGCCGTAACAAGTGTTTTTCCGTGGAACAAAACAAAAGTTACATGTTCAAAATGCTCGTCCAAGACCAAAAACGGGTTCTTATCCAATTTGTTTAATTGCCAAATGTTTACACTATTTCCAGAAGTGGATGCAAGAGTTTTTCCGTCTATAGAGAAGCAAAGCGACAAAACAGGAGACTTTCCATGCAATACTGATAACAGTTTTGGCTCTGCTTCGGAGATATTCCAGATTTTTACATGCCCATCATTTGTTGCTGCTGCCACAAGATGACCATCCGATGACCAACGAACCATGTGAACGCAATCTTCAAATCCATTAATTGTCATTGTCAATTTCGCATCTCCATTTTTAAAGCTCCATAGACGCACCGTTTGATCCCAAGACGAAGTCGCAAACAGTTTGCCATCAGGCGAAAATTGTACTGAATTAATTCCATCAGTATGTCCTTTAGCAATTGTGGTAATCAGCAAGTATTCTTGTGCGTCCCACAATCGAATTGTACGATCCCACGATGTAGAAACAATAATCTTGCTATCTGGAGAAAATTGACATGAACTAACGCCATCACTATGCCCAGATAAAGTTGCCACCAATTCTCCAAAATTCTGTATCTCAAAGCTCCAAATTTTTATTGTGTGGTCAAAGGAGCCAGAAGCCAGTTTTTTTCCATCGGGAGAAAATGAAACAAAGTAAATATGAGAAAAGTGGCCTTCCAATGTTTTTACAAGATCGTAAGTTGATCCATCGACAAAAGACCAAATTTTGACTGTCATATCATTTGAACAAGAAGCTAGGTACCTTCCATCAATTGAAATTGCGACGCAATTCACATTGTCCCAATGCCCTGTTTAATGCTTCAATCAAACCTTTCATTATTTTTTTAATTAATTTAGCACTAACCAGTATATGGTGCAGCATTGAGTTTGTCTCTTCGAATCCAATCCTTTCGATCTACCCATTCATCATTTAATCCCAATAGCACTTTTGGTACATTTTCATAATTTCCATAAACACGGGCCAGAGAGCTTTTTGATGGAATGAATGGAAATCCACTTTGATAAATATGCAAAGGGTTGTATACAAAAGGTACGCTTTGTGAATCGCAAAGTTTGAGAAAATCTGAGAATAACGACGTAACTAATTCTGTTGAACCTTCTTTCGCTGTTTCAATAACTGTAAGCACTGAATCAACCATTGGTTTGATTTGATCATACGTTTCCAAAAGAATTAGTGCTTCTGTCCAGTGGCCAAGATGAACCAGGACAAATTCGTCTAAAAGAGTGGAAATATGCTCTGCATTGATGTTATCACCTGATAAGTGCTTCGTCCAGTATCTGCAGGCATAAGAAAGTACTGGGTTATACAAATGCGACCATTCTGATGGTTTAATTTTTTCAGGAAGCTTGTTCATTGTAATTCCGGTATAGTCGCGTTTCAGCGATGTATTCATTACTTTGAGTGAAAGTCGCAAAATAATTTCATCAATATCTGCAAGGTTGATTAAGTATTTTGGATCTTTGCATCTGTTAGGATCCACCAAAAAATCTGCAAAACTCTTATGGATGAGTGAGACAAAGTCTGTTTGCGGATCGATGATAAGAACTGATCGAATCTGATCGAAGTTGCAAGTTTAATGTTTGAAAAATATAAAGTTGAAGCAAACAGAATGCCTCACTTTTGCCAACACGCCGCCCACGTAAGAAGGATCAATATCCATAAATAAAGCTATTGAATCTTGAGTCATCAGCTCATTCAGTCCAAGAATAAACCCAATCACGATGCGAAATTCCTCGGAGTTGACGCGAGATTTTTTCAAAGCATGCAAGTACATATTGTCCAACCCATCGCCAAACGATGAAATCTCTGACAAAATGTTTTCTGCCGGGACAGTTTCTAGTAGGTCCATAACAATACGCGCGAAAATAAAGACACCTTCAGATTTTTCAAGTATTTCACTTGAACATTGAATCAGCATCTTTTCACTCATTACATATTCTTTTGGGAAATACTTGCGTAATTGGTGTCGAATATAAATGTCAATATCATTCTTGTTCTCAATACTAGTGGGTAAAAGCATATCACTTTTTATGTATGCCATTGTTTCATAAATGTCGATGTCAGGTCTTCCTGTAACTAAAATTCGCACAAATGACGGCAAATTTTTGGAATCCCGTCGTAAAATTTCCAGAATCGCGATTCGATCAGGATCACCAGCTTTTCCACATTCGTCTAATGCATCGATAATCAACAGAATGTTCGGGCTTAGTGCTGAATTTAGTTTTTTTAGTCCTGCAACGACTATTTCGGTGAATGCAAGCTGTGGACTCTTTAAAATGCTTGGTTTTCCATTGGCAACACTACGTTGATCTTCCATGCGAAATTCATCAACAAAAGCTTTGAAAATTGGAAATTTTTCGGAGAGTGTGTAAATCATTGTGTTTACAAGCCGCTTCGCGCTGTTCTTGTCAGCGTTGTCGTGGCGGCAAAAAAAAACTGACCCAAGTACGTATCCAATTGGAAGATGCTGGCTAATAAGCCATGCAATCATGGATTTTCCAAGACCGGCGCTTCCATTAAGCCACAAGACTTTATCTGCGTTTGGGTTTTGAAGCCAGACATGGAGGTTTTCTAGTGCCCACAGTCGCGTTTTCGGAACATAAGCTTCTCTGTACATTTCCATATCAGCAGAAACGTCCAATGGATCAATCCAGGTGACTAAAGAAGAATCATTCAAGGAAGTTCGTCGAATGCTGGATAATTTAGCTTTATGAGCTAAAGCAAGAGATCGCTTTTCGATTATCTCCCGTTCAAGCAAGTCAATTTCCTTATTCCATTCTGCTGATCCATATTGTTTGTCCGCAAAATCAGCGTAAATTAACCTTGGTATATGGGGGAAAAAAGAAAAATAAGACAAAAATTTTTAAAAAAGCAGAATATTACCCAGCAGTGATCGCAAATGCGGTTCCAGCCGCAGCGTCTTCCTCATTCTTTGTTAAAAGACGAACTGGTACAATTTTCTTTTTGCGATCTTTCGCATATCGAATTTCAAGCATGCAATTTTCTGACTCCTAATTTTAAATTTTATCCCCAGCATTCACAAAAGTTCAAACATAAAACAAACCTGATACGCTAATGAAAGGATTGGAACAAAAACTAAGCTCGCGTCGATTCCTCCCGCCATTGAGTCTGTAATATCGCCGCGCATATTGACAAGATCAAACCACACCTTCAAGTTTCGTGCTTTCAGATCATTGTAAACCATCTTGGCTGTATGTTGACTATCCCATCTATAAATAAAAGTTATTCATTTTTGTGAAATCACAAAACTTAACTTGTAAGATAGAAAACCATCAAAACTTTCATCGATGGATTTCACGGCTTTTTCTGGTAGTTTAATTGAAAAAGTCACGACCGACGGTTTTTCCTCCTCAAAATCAGACTGCGGTTCGGTGGTTAAGGAAACAAGCGAAGAGATTATCGGCTTATCCACAAAAACAATGTTCACACAGAGTCTTTCATTGAGAAATTGAGCAGCATAATATAGTTCCACCAGTGTTGAGTTCAATTTAATAGTATACAGATTGCCTTTGTCGACGCTGGTCACATTAAACTCAGTAGTGATTTCAAACTCTTTGGAAATCTGTGCCAACATTTGGTCAGGATAATTTGGCTGCAAGATGTGAATCGCAACACAGACCTCATGTTTGAGCTTTATTACCGAAAGTTCAGTGATGGAGATAATCTCACGCGTATCTCTCCCAGGCACAATTACGTCGATGGCAAATGTTTTCGGCCCGTACAAAATACTCCAAAAACTCGTCAGCATTTGGTGGCTCTGTTTTTCGGCTTTTTTTTTTTTTTTTTTTTTTTGGATGATGTGGATAAGAAATATCTTTTGATGCAGTCAAGACTTCGTGAAGGCGGACAGGATTTTCCAGAAAATAGACTGGGAAGGCGAATAGCGTCTCTGCAAAAATCATGATCGCGAAAGTTTCAGTGTGAAATAGAAAAGGTAAAATGGTATGTCCTTGGCTTGAAGCCAAACCCCAAAATGAATTTGATTTGACTTGGCAAGTCTCATCGCTACCGATAGCAGAACTAAAGTTAGCATTGCAGGAGAAGAAAAACAAGGAAAAGTCACTGTCTTTTACACCAGATGAAAAGAAAAAGGAAAAGTCGTTTTATTATTTTTATTTTTCAAAATGCCAAGTCATTGTCAAAGAATTAAAACAAATGGCAGTGGCAAAATGTGTCGCAGCGGTTCATCGCGTGAAGTCAGCGCTTCACCCAAGGGTAGCAGGACTGACTGATATCTTGATCATCTTTTTCTCTTTCAGCCTGTTGATTTCCACAGGAAGATGCCCCAATTCCATAAAAAGAATAACATTTTTTTTTAAATAGTGCCTTCCACAGCAGAATATTCTTGAAAAACAAAAATACAACCAACATCTAAAGAATAAGAAATGTTTCCTTCACTTGATTCCACATTCTCATCACCATCACCATGGTGCTCATATTCAGCCATCTCTTTTTCAACAATCCATTTGCCTCCTTGCAAACCAACTTTCAGATTTTATTTCTATGTGTCATTGTATCAGGAATAATTTGAATACCAAGAGGAATACTGCATTCAAACTGGCAATTTGTTTTCAATTTGCAACTTCAAGGATCGACATTGATTCTGGATGTTTTGAAACTTGATTACTTGAAATTTTTGGACCAATCCAACTTGGCATTGGATTTGTTGGTGAGAGCTTAAGTACTAATGTTGAATCATTGTCAGCAAATGATGTGAAAACATTGTAATCAACAACTTGTTGAAACAAAACTCCAGGTAAGACATTTGGATTCCTCTGATGCTTTTTACAAATTCAAAGACCTCTGCAAGTGATAACAGCAGCTGAATAATTGTGTTTTCTTTAATATTTGTGGTAATTGCAGGTTTTGTTTTATAGTGTCACAGCATTTTCGAAATTTTTGCATTTTTTTGTAGTGCACTGCTCATAAGTTACACACCAAGAGCATGCTCAACAGGAGAAGCATTCTCAGATTCTTTAACTGTATTGTTTTAAAATAAGGGAATAATAAAAATAGTGACCAACCAAGTTGATTGATGTGTTTGGTAATTGGAGTTGTTTGGTATTGATCTAAGACACCTGATCCATAATGGTTACAAATAACAGTCGGAATTGGATCTGTTTGATTTGGATAGGCCTGCTTCCATGAATCATACGCTGTTTTGAAGTATTTTGTGCATTAATGGTCCATTTCTGTGCTGACTTCTATGATTTTGGTCCCATTTTATTTTAATTTGCAAAATTTTTTGTGAAGGTCCTGACCCATTTTGTGATTTGGTGAAAGCAGGAAAAACAGATCAACTTTAATAACTTAACAAATTTTGTATTTCATTCCATCCTACCCATATTTAAGTCATCAGAAGCACAGTTTCTTCACACCCAAAATTAATTTTTCTTGAGTTATGAACAAAAATAAATTGTATCCTTTTTAGAATGGCTGCAGAAAAAGAATCAATGGTGCAGTTGATCTGGATCATAAGTTATTAGACTTATAAAATTGGTTTTTTTTTTTTCATTTTGGAAATCATCAGTTGAAAAAATTTCATTTTGATTTGCCATAAAATATTGTAGTTCCAGCACCAAATCAAAATTTGGTGGGCTCAAATTGAGCCCTTTTCAGATCTGCACCAAAACTATGCCATTTGCCAGCATCACTGCAAAAAGCATCCCAGCACCAAGCTGTAACTATTTTTACATTTATATATTTATGCTTATTTTTTATTTATATTTATTTCAAAAACCAATATCTTCAAGTTTGATATCAAATGCAACCCCAGCATCAAACCAATTATAAGAATAACCACATTTTTTATAAATTCCTTGGAATGAACAGTTTTTCAGCTGAGCCATAGCTTCCAAAGCAACAAAAACAAGATTTGTTTTGTAATTTTTTGACATAATTTTTTTTTAGCAACTGTTTAACCAATCCAAACACAATTTCAATAGCATTAAAAAGTGGACAATATGCAGGGAGATGAAAGACTTTGATGCCTAGTGATCATAGATAATAAACTATGTTAGCATCACAGTGAATTCTTGCATCATCTAAAATCCAGATTGAATTTGTGTCAGGGTATTGTTTAATTTGTCCCCTTAATGCAAATTTTCTGCAGCACTCCATGAACTTTGCTCTGTCAAAAGTACCTGCTGTGTTAAAGTTTTTAATTATTCCATTAGCATTAATGAATGTCAGTAATGATATGCATAATTTCCTGATAAATTCACCTCAGAAAATTAAGTTTTCTCTGCACTGGCCATAACCCTGTCTCTTAAGCATGCCATAATTGTCAGAAGACACTTCATCCAAGTGTGCCAGATTGTGAAGGAGCCATGGGTAACCTGCAAGTTCATTGGCAAAACAAAAAACATTGAATTTTGAGATTTGAATTGCATGACCTTTGAGGACTTTCCATGTCATTCCAGTATCTGTCAATATCAATGATACAGAGCTTGTACTAATGGTAGTTCCAGGAAACTGTTTTTGATACAGCTGTTTCACTTCATCTAAGAATAGAACTGGATTTTTTTGATATTGGTCAACTATGTTTTTTAAACAGCTGCTGCTGCTGCCAACAATGAACTCCATCCCCAGCTTCACACTGGCTGATTCAGCTTGATACAGTTGATGGTTGTTTGCCAAACAAAGTGGTTATTTGGGACCTTGCCAGTCCTTGGTAGTAGTATACATAGAGTGTATGAGTTCTGTTGCTTGGGTATAAAGCACAAACTCTTGCACTCTCAATGCAGAATGTGCATGAATTTGCTGGCATTTGGCCATCTGCAGTTGCTGCAAGTCATTTCTGTTCCCAAAATTTGATTTTGTGTAAAATCCACAACCTGGTTTGTCATTGCTTCTCCTCTGATTGAATTAAAGGAAACAGGAGAAGGATCAACCAAATGGCATCAACAGTTTAATTGTCATTTTGGCTTTAACATCTTCAACTGTGAAGATACTTGGATTGAATTACTTCAGATCAACACCAATTCATCACTAAAATGGATCCATTTGTTGATGTTCATGTATTACTTGAAAGTATACCCTACAAATGCATTCTTTCATATCAATGGGAAAACAAGGTCAAAATGGGACAATATTGTTTTGAAATTGGCTACAGGACTTAATGGATAATTTTTTTTGTCAGTAATTCAAAATAGATTAATTTTGAACACTGCCCAAAAACTGGGAATCAATGAATCCACCTTGTTATGTTGATGGTGTAGATTGCTGGATTTTAGAAAAATATCCAATTGATATTTCTGATTTTAGTCACAAATTCAAATATACTAGCCTTTGATACCAAGTGGCAACTGTATTTGGAACATCCAAAAATGTTTTTGTTTCTCCATCAAGACCTTGTAGTTTCAATCCTGATATTGTGATGGTATGTGAATTTTAGTAGCAGTTCTTGAACTTGGGGAAACTATTGCTACACACAAGGGATATTGCAAAAATTCTGGGCTTGGGCACATTTTTACTCTCATTAAAAACAATAAAAGGAACAATTTAATTGGTCAACACAATTGTGAATTGAAGATCATGGGCACCTGTCATGAAACTGTCAATAAATGCCTGAAGGATTTTCATATACTTTGTACTTTTTGTGAATCTAGAAGCAAGCATCAAACTGTATTTTTTGGTTGTGCCAATATTATTGATTTGCCATGTGTAACAAAGGGTTTTAGGGATGATATAATTCTATTGATTTGTTATCACTATTTCAGAAAAGAAACAAATGGTTTTTTATACATTTTCCAGTGTCTTGGTGGCACCTTGGCTTGATTGGTCTTACTTATGTGGCAAATTCTCTATTTGCCACTTTTGGTGGTACCAACAGTGTCTTTAATCAAAATCTTGGTAGGTGGCTCCAATTTTTCCAGTTTTCCTTACAAATTTTCAAAATCAGAGCTCTTTAATTGAATTCTGCTATGGGCATCCTCATCTCTTCTTTATTATGTTTTATTCCCATTTGTATTCTTTATTATTTTAC
>JADGJH010000517.1:0-17528 GCA_027596945.1 Physocladia obscura
AAATAAAACAGGAGAAAACAAAAGTTCAATGAAATAAAAAGAAATATAATGAGATGTATCACATGATGACTGCTGACTGATGACTAGATCGATTTTTAAAATCATGATAGAGTCACTTGGTTGAGCATAGCGCGATGAGATTCGTTGAGTTGGGATTCGAGGGCATGCACACGGTCCAAAAGCTCTCTTTCGCGGTGAGCAAAAAATTTCGTCCCATTCTCCATAATGGCTAGCTTGACCAGAAGTGCCGAGTTTTCTCGTTCAAAATCTTTGCATTTTGTTTCAAGATTGACCATCTGAATGTCGATTTTAGAATTGAGCTAGGCAGCAGACAGAAAAAATGTTTCGTTACCTTTATAGACTTTTTCGATTTGCGAACGGGCTCTTGTCTTTGCTCCTGGATGACTGAAGGTTCCATTATTTCGAGGGGGCGTTTTTTTGACAGAACAATTGCAGGAACAGAGGCGGGGATGACGCTAGACAAAGGTGGAGACTGAAAAAGTGGAACAGCACTATTCACACGCGGCTGTTGCAGGACAGGGGAAGAAACAAGTGGCGACAAAACAATCGGCGATGTGTCCGACGCTTGTATAGAGGACCAGATGGCGGGTTGATGATGAAGGAGCATGAACTCTGAAGGAGAAGATGTCGTGGATGCTATTGTAGCTGCTTGTAATTTATTGTTATTGATCTGTTGATTTTCGACAGTTCGTGATGATTGGGATGGCCACGTGAGTTCGCCAAGGATTGCAGAACCATCTCCAAACAGCGAATAGTCGGAGGACGATGGTTCGGACGGCGAAGAGCCTGTGTTTGTGTTTGGCGCGCCGAGCCACGAGTCGTCGAAGGCAAATGAGTCTGGGAAGTCACGTGATCATTAATAATGACCCAAAACAGATCTTATCCACTCAGCGCTTACCCAAAAGCAGCTGGTCCATCAGCGATACGCCCGAATCGCTTGGTGACTGACTGGCTACGTTTGCTTTTTCAGAACTGACTGCGATATCGTCGTTCACAGTATTGGCTGACTGTTTGTCGGATGCGGCTGCTACTGCTGCCTGGAGCAACGCCGCCATCTCGCCGTCATGGTAGATTCCAGCTACTCCCGTTCTTGACGGCCCGCCATTTGCGCCGGTACTATTACTGTTGCGACTGGTAGCCCCGCTATTATTCGCGGTTCGTACGTAACACATTTTTCGCCTTTTCAATTTCAATTCTCTGGCAGGCTTGTCTGGAACTGCGATAATCCCACCCAGTCACACAACCGCCTGATAGATCCGTTTCTTTGCCATTTGCCTCTCGAATATTTTACTTTCTATTCGCCTCTCAGCGAGAAACACTAAATGAGTCACCTCCATACTTTTCTTACTCATTTTTCAAAAACAAAAATAAATAAAAAACAGAAAAAAAAACGCTGCTCACAAAATTTAAAACTCTGTTTTTGCAGAAATGAAATGCATTACAAGAGTGCGGTAAATTTAATTATCTCCTTTCCAATCTTCGAGCAGTAAAAAGTATGGAAATCAAATGAGACGAAAAAAGAAGATTGTCAACTTTGTGACTAAAAATGACTCAAAAAACAAAAAACATTTGTCCAAAGACTTTCGTGGGTTTTTTTATCTTTTCCGCATTTTCTTAGTCCGCTTACGCTTTCATCTCTTCATTAATCCTTTTTCTCTTTAAATCCTCAAAACTAAATTTAAATCAGGTGTAAATAAGGAATTGATTTGCAGCACAAACTTTCACTTTAATTGCTGAAGTTATTCAGCAAAATATCTGCTTTCTCCTTGAATTTCAAATTTTTTCTTACAATCTAAAACTGTAATTCTGCTTTTCAAAAGTTGTAAGCAAATTTTTTGTTTACAAAAATCGCATGAACTTCAATAGATCCTGGAAAGCTGCTATTGAAGTAGAAGTGACATTGCTTTAAAATTCCTTCAACAATGAGTGGCATGATAAAAATGTCCAAATCTCCTAAAAACTGCTATCCTTAAGATTTCTTGAAAGTTTTCCAACAACTCCACATATATACCAATGATCAAAAAGAAACATGCTGTTTTAGTTCAGGCTAAGTATTGATCAACAGCCAAATGGTCAATCAAGCAGTCAACGATCTTGCATCCAACCTTAATATATCAAAGAAGGCAGCCAGGCATTTTGAACAAACTCAACAACCATCTTATGAGAATCTCACATAGCAAGTATTAAAACCACATACTATAATTTTAAGTCCAAATTTTTGAACAAATGGCCAAGATAAATATACTGTAAAAACTGCTCTGGGTGTTATTGTTTTTATGCAAGAATAGTAGATATTTGGTGTGAAGCTGCAAGCCATTTGTCTGGGAAAAAAAAGAAAAAGAAAACAGGAAAAACACAAGCATTTGCTCAAATAAAGGTAAAAAAAGTAAAGAACACAAACAAAACTATAAAGAAAGAAAGAAAATGATAAAAACTATCTCGTGTGTATGTTAATTTATTGTACTCCAGCACCAAATTGTTTCAATTTTGACTTTTGAAGGTAGTGGAATTTTCCGATGTTTTCTTCCATAAATATTCTAACAATCTCAGTTGGTGTCAAGCCAGTGCACTGCACTCTAATTCAAAATGGAAAATTTTGGCTCAACTGAATATTTGGGTGAAATAATGAATTAACCATTAAAAAACAGAACCTCTGACATATGAACAGTTTTTGGCCCTTTGTGCAACTTAATAAGCAAGTTTCTAGATTTTATACAGGATATATAAATGAAAGTCATGTGGAGCAGTCACGTGAAGATCTGAATACTAAATAAGTCTATTTAGATTTATGCGTGTTTAACAATATCGGCAACCCTTGTCTCATTTAATGAATTGTATTTAGTTTTATTCCTATCAATTGAATCCTTGATCCAAGGAAGTTTGAAAATCTGACACGGCTTTCAAAAAGAAATTTTAATTTGAGAAATTTCAAAAAAAAAAACGTAATTTAATTGGAGAAAAATTAGAACCACAGGAAAAAAAATTGTGACAATAATGAGAAGCTTCACTGGTGTTCTCATCTTGATAGCTGGATTAGCACAGGCTGTCACATTTGCACCATATATCAATGTTGGCGCTCAAGATGGGTTCAGTGTAACGAATTTCAATTCTTTGAGTGGCGCCACGTCTTTCACTTTGGCTTTTGTGACGGCCGATGTCAATGGCAATCCGACCTGGAATGGTATTTCTGCCACTAGCGGTTATTTTTCGAGTCAGGCGGCAAGCATTAGAGTAAGGAACTTCGTTACTTCCTATTTAATCACTTATTTTCTTTTTAGTCTTTAGGAGGAGATTACCGCATCTCTTTTGGTGGTGCCGCTGGAACTGAACTTGCGCTTGTTGCAACTTCAGCTGCTTCCCTCGCGACAAAGTATCTGTCAGTCATCAATGCATACAGTGCTGTCTGGGCAGACTTTGATGTAGAAGGAACTACAATTACAAATCGTGCCTCTGTTGATCTCCGTAACCAAGCAATTAAGCTTATGCAAGCACAAAATCCAAACTTAAAAGTGTCTTACACAATTCCTTCTTGGCCGACTGGCTTAGATACCAACGGCGCGTATCTGCTTCAGTCTGCTAAAACCTACGGTGCAAGAATTGATGTTCTCAATATCATGACAATGGACTTTTATCAGAGCGCTGTAGACGTCAATGGCAAAACCGATATGGGCACCAACATCATCGCAGCAGCCCAAGTTATTTACGGACAATACGGGTCATATTTTGGCAGCCTTGGAATCACACCAATGATTGGAATCAACGACGACACTTCAGAGATTGTTACATTGGCCAATGTCGCACAAGTCACGGCATGGGTTAAAACAGTCAATTATATTTCACTTGTAGCATTTTGGGACACTCAGTTGGATCTTTGGGGAAATGCTGATGGTCAAGGTGCGACTCCTGGTGCTTATGCAAAAGCGTTTGTTCAGGGACTATCTGCGTCAAGCTCAGGCTTTGCTTTTCAGTCTGGAAATAATGGAGCCGTTATGTGGGCATCTGGTTGTGACTGGACCGGGGGAGATATTGCCAATGTTCTTTTAACGTCTCAAACGTGTGGTTCTGCCTGTGTTAATTATTCCGGCTGCACTCATTTCTCATGGACTAGTTACAATTCTGGAACATGCTGGCTGAAAAACAATTCTGTTGGATCTGCCGTTGCTCTTACTGGTGCGATGTGTGGATATACGACTGCCTAATTTTGGTGATTCTATTTGGTTGCTTCAAGATTTGGTTGTAGACGGTTAAAAATAAAATTTTGACTTTTTATAAAAGTTATGTGTAACATCAGCTTTGTCATCAATACGAGCGAGCAACTTATATTACTTAGCGTCTTTACTGTTCGTACTATTTTTGATGCGGCTGTGATGCTGTTTGCAATTATTTGTTATCCAAACGTTTTGTTAACAACCAGTGGACTTTGTGACCTTTGCTATGTAGATCTCATCAAAATAAAAAATGCATTGTTAAAAAGTATCATAAAACTATTAATGGCGGCAGTTTTATGATACGTTCAATATTTGTATGACTCGTAAGTTTTGTTTTTGTTTTTGTCATATTTTTCAATCAATTCTCTTTGATTTAAATGTAAATGTGATAATTTCACTTGGGCTGTTTGTCAAAGCATTCGAAATCTTTTTGGGACCTGCAGGGCCCTTTACCCGACTTTTCTGTTTTGTATAAAAATAAAATTATCGAAAATCAAAAAGGAATATGACCTAATAATTATTCTTTACAAACATTAAATAGTACAAAAAGGTAAGTCTTGATCAATAACGGGCTGATTCAATTTTGGTAGGATTCACAGGATGTACATAAAAATATGCCAAAGAATTGCGAAATAAAATTATATTAATAATTGTGCCATTGATGTAATACTATCCGGAATTTATTTTCATGTTTATCGATGGGAAAATTAGACTTGGTAGAAGGCTCACCCGGCCTAATTCTACAACATGATTAAATTTTTTTGTCGTTTTGCATGGCCAGAATAAAGAGGATATCAACATTGTAAATATATCCATGGGCATGGAATAAATTCAGGCTAGAAATTTGACAGCCATGGTAAAGTGCCCTTTGTATATAAATGTAGTTTTATGCTGTTAAAAGTGTGCTCTTCAGACACTTGCGATTTTTCATCGTTTAAATAGAAAAATTTCAATAAGTACTTACTTTTGCGAAAAGAATATCAAAACGCCAGAAATAAGGAAGAGAATATAGTAAATTTGCATTTCAGCATTATTTTTGCAGAAGCCGACAAACTTGGGAGCATATAGAGCAGATCTGTTTCCTGATTCAGTCATGTGACGAATCTAAATATTTTCGAAAGTTTATAAAATCTAATTTCGTTGCTTCGTTATAGAAAACCCTATAAACACGAAAGGACAAAAAACATGGTAGGGACTAGAATAGTGGCTGTTCTTGTGGCAGTTGGAGCGACAGTTGGTTCTCCAATTGAACGTCGCCAGTCAGGTGGCGGATCGTGCACCACCAACGGGGAGTGGGCGTGCTCGACGGACGGAACGCAGATTCTGGAATGTGCTTACGTTTCGTCAACCAGCCTTAGTTTCGCTGTTATCGAAACATGCAGTTCAGGAACCGTGTGCACAACGACCGGATCGGTAGGCTGTGTCGCAGGCTCAGTTATTCCGCCAAAGTCTACAACAACAACTAGTACTACTACTAAAACTACCACTACTATCGCTAAAACGACAAGTACAACTACTACTTCCACTTCTACTACTGCCGAAGGTGGCAGTTCGTGTTGGGCGGCGTGGGTGTCGACGGCCAATTACCCGAGCGGATCACAAGTCTCGTACAACGGAATCAATTGGCAGAACAAGTGGTGGGAAAATCCTGGTGCCGCCCCCGGCGCGTCCAACGGTGACGGAGGCTGGGTTTCCCAGGGTTCATGCAGCGGCGGTTCGCACACCTCAACAACTACATCAGCCCCAATTCAAAAAACAACAACAACCACAACAACAACCAAAACAACTACGACATCTTCTAGTGGAAATACTGGCGGTAACTCTGGAAGCAAAAATCTTGTCGGCTATTGGGGTCAAGACACGGTTTACTATGATACCGGAAATTTGCAAACAAGTTTGCTTTCATACTGCCAGTCAAACAATTGGAACATTATCCACTTGGCTTTTTTGTCTGCGTTTACTGGCGGCTCAAATAATTACCAGTTGAACTTTGCAAATTTTGGCGACTATGACACAACCGCAATCACATCCACATCTTCTGCATCTGTAAATAACAAATAATTCAATTATATTTAACCTACTCCTCTAAACATTTAAAATCAGATGCTGGACATCGGAAGTGACATCACCGCCTGTCAAAAGCTGGGAGTAAAAATTTTTCTGTCTCTCGGCGGTGCCACCGGTGGATACAGTGTACCTGCAGGAACAGGTGCATCATTCGCTACACTTCTATACAACAGCTTCTTCTCCGGCTCTTCTTCCCTCCCACGCCCATTCGGAACAGCAGTGCTCGACGGCATTGACTGGGACATTGAAGCAAACATTGGAAGCCAGGCCGACATTGTCACAACCAACCAAAAACTCAAATCCCTACAGCCATCTATACTCATCAGTGCTGTTCCGCAATGTCCGTTCCCCGACGCGTACATTGGAGAGGCAGTCGGAAATTCAGCCGCCGAATTTGATTTCGTCTCGGTACAGTTTTACAACAACTATTGCGAAATGACGACGTCAAGTTTCAACTATGATCAATGGGCGACTGGTATCAGTTTCCCAATTGCCGTTGCGATGCCTGGATCTCCAAAGTCGGCGAATAATGGGTTGGCGACTTCGGCATTGATTCAAACGACAATGGATGGAATTGCTTCTGGTCCGAATGCAGGTAAACTGTTTGGAATGGCGCTATGGGATGTTTCGTCCTCTAGCGCGTATAAAGAAGCTGGGGCGAGCCAGCCGCTTGTTGTGGCTATTAGATCGATTGTAAACGGATTGTAATAGTCTTCGTGTTTTCTTTTGTCTATAGATGCTCCGAATAGTTGAGTTCAAATAAACAAAATTCTGGTTGTTTGGATATTGAAGAAATGTTAATGGAATCAAAATCTTCCCTGCGCAGTGTTGCCAGTTTTTTCTTTTAAGTTTGTCTCCTTACCTTGTTAACTTTACGGAGATTGATTGACAGTTTTCCTTTTTTGTCTTCTAAGTCTTAAAAAAAAATGAAAAAAAAAATTCGATCATATTTTGAACGAATCAATTAAAAACAAAAAATTTTTAAGTGACGATGTCATTTTCAAAATCTGGTTGAAGAAAATTACGTCGGCCATGCTGTTTTCATTATTTCAAAAACTTTTTTCATTTAGTTTTATTATTTTGTTTGTTTTTTTTTTTTTTGGACTTCTAACGAAAATTTTACAGATAAAAACCTAAATATCAATCGTCCGTAATTCGGATATTAACAGAACTGTGTCTGTCAATTGATTTTTTATACATTGTTAGTTCAACGCAATCGCGCTTGTTTGTAATTGAGACTCTAAGATTTAATATGAAAGAAATAGAAGATAAAAAATTTTTGGAGTAATTTTTCCTTGGTCGGATCAGAGGCATCATTCACCCGCGTTACTTATTCCAAAAGAAAAAAACAGTAATTGATTACTCTTAGAAATTGTTGAAGTTATTATTTTAATCGCTATATCTGTTATCTGTAAATTAATAGCCGCTTCTTATCCGCTAGTTGCTGACTGTTTTCTTATCCGAAAATTAAACTCTTTCCGACTTCAATTCAGTATTCCTCTGAAAATAAGTGACTAATTTCTTTTCAATAAAGAAAACGCAGAGAACTTTCAGCAGAAAATATTCAGATAAAGGACTGGATAACCCTCAACCCTACAAACTTAACAAGTTCTTTCTAAGCAAGATAAACAAATTACTTGCGACGAAACCTATATAAGATATGAAATTATCAAGTTCTCACACTTAAAATGCTAATTTTAAGGAATCGGACTTTGCTTTATTATTTGCTTTGATTGCCAAAGCTCGAACTTTATCGTCGAAATGAAAAACAAAAACACGAAAAAAAAAATCCTAAAAAACGGACTTGGCAAACGATGAAACCACATGCAATTGGACAGAGCAAAACTCGGTTTAACCTTGTTGTAACATCGAACGATGACAGCGAAAGCGACAGTGATAATGACAAACGCGAGGAACCAGATGCAAGATTCATGACTTCTTCTTCGTCTTCGGTTCCAGAAAATGTAACTAGCACTCGTTCGCTTGGTAGTGTTGCCGCGGCAACGCGGGAAAGCGGCGCAAGTTTAAGCCAGGCGGCGAACGCGTATTCGCCGTCTTCTTCGCCAGCGCCATCATTCATGATTAATCAGTCAGCGTCAACAGCGCGACTTCTGGCGTATTCTTCTCAGCCACCACCACAATCGGTGTCTATCGGCTCCAACCTCAACAGTCTCGGCAGACCGCAGACTCAGTCGCAGTCGCTGAATCAAGACAAAAGGAACTCGTCTGCGCGCTGGTCGTTAGCTCAAGCATTCACTGCCAATGGAATAATTGCTGCCAACCAAGCACAGCCCCGCTCTCTTGCGCTGCAATCGCAGGCTGTATTGATGGACAAGGTCCGTGCGAAAACCGCATCCATCTTCTCCTCTGGAGATTCTGGCGTTCAAGATGGGAGCGACTTTAATCCTCTGTTTTCGCTCGATGAAATTGGTTCCTATCTTTCCTCAATTTTCGGGTATGCTTAGTCCACTTTTATTTTGGAAAATTTTTAAAAAAAAAATTTTAAAAAAAAACCACAAAACAGATTCCAAGAAGATGTCGTCAAAAACACTAAAGATATGCTGACAACCCTCATCCGTTCTCGTGCTGCTTCGTACTTTGATACAAGCAATAATATCTCATCAGTGGCTGCGTTGCATCACAGTCAAGTTGCCTCATCTGCAATCAAACAAACGTCGTTTTCTGAGTCACGTCTCTCCAACTACTCGGCTTTCATCAGTATGCCATTGCTTTCAACAAAATTTGACGCGGAACAAACGGATAACCTCGCTGCGGGACTTGTTTCGTTGCATAATGATTACATTTATGGAAAAAACTCCAACTATCGCAAATGGTGCTTGTCTGACCTAGTTCGTGACCCAGGAATTTCATACGACGTTGCTTTGAGAGCCTGGCGAAGAAAATTTCGCTCATATTCCCTGTTTGTAAGTTTATTGGTGTCGTGACTATGTGGCTTATTAATGACTTTTTTCCCCCACACAATAGGAAAAAACTAAGCAGATGCTGTTATACTTTACCATTACCCAAGAATCTTCCAATACAAGACTTATGCCCGAATTAATGTGGTTTATTTTCAAAACTGCGATCGAACATTTGGAATCTGACAACGGAGCGCCTGTTCCTCCAAAGGATTTCTTGAATCGCATTGTCAAGCCAATTTATGATTTCCATGCAGATCAATTGTATTCAAAGAATGAAAAGGGACGTTTTGTTAGACGTGAAAACGACCATGCGCAAATTATTGGGTAAAGAAAGAAAGAAAATGCTGTAATTTAATTATGTTTTACCAATTCCTTCTACCAGTTATGACGATTTGAACGAACTGTTTTGGGATGCTGAGACTATGGATCAAATTGTTCTGAAAAATGGCGTCAAGTTTCTTGATCTTCCCACAGCAAAACGCTGGGAAAATCTTGGTGAAATAGACTGGAAAAAATCAGCAAAAAAGACTTATTATGAGCGTAGAACTTTTATAAGCCATCTTATTGTCAATTACTCGCGGCTTGCTGCATTCGTAAGCTTTTTTTAATTATTGTTTTTAACTTGATCTTATGCTTGAGTTTTCTATGTTTGTCATTTAGCTCATTGGAACTTTCCTGTTCTTTCTTTTGACGCTTCTTGCTCCTGTAGTTTGGAATCACCGCTTTGGACCAGCATCGCCTTATGATTCTCCGCATATTCTCACTGAGCTGCCTGATATGCCCGGGGCCCTCCGAGCCACTGCGTTTTCGATTGGCGGAACTGTCTCAATCTTTATTACGTTTGTCGCCACTCTTTCTGAGCAGTTTTATGTTCCGAGAACAAAACGCAATCTGTCAATTATTTACAGTCGAGCTACTATAGTTGGGACGCTGTTTATTCTATGTGCTGCGCCAATCGCAGCGATCGGTTATTTCTACTTTGCCCAATCCGAGGATCCAAACGGAAGTGCGATAGTTGGTCTATCAGTTGCTGCAGTTGCAATCAACGTGATTGGGTTTATGGTGGCGTCGTTTGTTCCACTGCAAGATTTTACCCGCCGAAAAATATACAATCAGGAGTTCGTTGGGCGACTTTCGAAAATGACCAAAGTTCAGTATGGAACGAGCAAAGCATTTTGGTCGCTACTTATTATTGCGAAATTTATTGAAACATATTTCGTTGTTTTCCATCCAGCCATTCCGGCGCTTGAGAGTATCTATGCCATGGACACGCGAACATGTATGAATCAAGACGTGTTTAATATGTGTTTGGTTCTTAAATGGTTTACATTTGCGATGCTTTCGTGCCTGCTGCTGGTTTTTTACTTTCTTGACACTTACGTTTGGTGGCTTTTGATGGAAGGCGTGCTTCAATACGGAATGTCGACTTTCAAGATTTTCAAACTTTGGCAATGGGAAAAGGCATTTCCGCAGTTGCCGTCGAAGCTTGTCAATCGTCTGGTTGCCACTTCAGAAATGCCACCAGTCGGAAACTATAGAACTTTGAATGCACAAATTTGGAACACAATCATTAATAACCTCAAGGAAGATCATTTGATATCCGAAGTACAGCATGAAAAACTTTCGTTCACGGAAGTAATTGAAGAGTCTGAATCATCTGGCTCCACATTCAGGCGTGAGGCCCCTTCTTTGTTGAAAGATGGAAGCCAGTTTAGCGTGCTCAATGTGGCGATGGAAAATAACTTAGGCGAGTTTGCTAATCGAATTTTTATGGATCCTGAGTATCTGACAATGTTGAGTAACGGGGCTTCAAAAATTAAGTTTTTTGGTGCTGATTCCGAAGCTGAACGCCGCCTCAAATATCTTGAGCATACGCTTGATATGAATTTCCCTACTCCAGCTCCAGTTAAAAAAATGCCAACATTTGGCCTCTTGATTCCGCACTATGCAGAAAAAATTATTTTTTCTTTCGAAGAACTGACAACACTTTCCAATGGTGCGTCAATCACACTTTTGGCATATCTCAGATCTCTCCACAAAGACGAATGGGACAATCTCATGGAAGAATGCCGTGATCTAGTACCTGACGACGAAACTCCGCTGAAACAGGCTTTACGCGACGATCAGTCGTTTATTTCAACTATTTCTGTGAACAACGTGGATCCAAATGTTGCGGAATCTATCCCTCAAGCAATACGCCTCCAAATTCGTTTGTGGGCATCGCGTCGCCAGCAGTCACTTTACCGTACTGTGTCTGGAGTTTTCAAATACTATGAGGCGCTGGAGCTTAAGTATCGCATCGAATATGCTGACGAACTTGGAGATCTTGATGAACCTATTCGCGCCCGCATCGTGAAAAAAGCCGTGCAAGAGAAGTTTAAGCTGACAATATCAATGCAACGGTATGCGGAGTTTTCACCTGAAGAAAAAGATAACACAAAGTTATTGTTTGATTTGTTTCCATCGATTGTAATCGCCTATCCTGGTTTGCCAAGTTTTTATTTTTTTATAATTTATAACGTATATTTCTTTTTTAGAACGGGTCGTTCAACCAGATGGGACGGAGAAAGTTTTCACAAGAGTTATTGACGGCTTTTGTGAGCTTGATGACAATAATGAATTCATCCCAAAGCTGAATATTGAGCTGCCTGGCTGGCCGATTTTGGGTGACGGAAAAGGGTGCAATCAAAGTCATGGGTAATTTTTTTTCTTTTTGTTTGTTAATTCATAACTAAATTATTTTTGCGTGTCAGAATTTATTTCACGCGTGGAGAATTTTTACAAGTCCTCGACGCGAATCAAGACCATTATTTTGAAGGTACTTCGTTTTTGTTTGAATGGACAGCAAAAAAAAAAAAAAAAAGATTCTTATATTATTTTTCTTTGTCGCAGAGTGCATGAAAGTTGGATCTATCTTGAGAGAGTTTAAAGTTGATGTTGGAGACGATCCTGTTGGTCTTGTTGGTCTTCGTGAAAATATCTTTTCAGCCGGAATTGGTGCGGTGGCGGATTTCTCAGCGACAACAGAGACAACATTGGTATCTTTGTATCAGCCAACACTGCACAAGCTTGGAATGCGTTTGCACTACGGACATCCTGATTTTTGGAATTTAAGGTTAGGCAGTCTTCTTTTTCCTAAGGGTAGGACAAATAAAAACATAAAAAAGTTATGCACTGCCTCGAGGAGGTGTTTCGAAGGCACAAAAAGGATTGCATGTCAATGAAGATATTTATGTAAGTACTTTTAAATTTATATTGTCATCATAGTCTCAAAAAGTAAAATGCTTGCCCCTTTCAACAGGCAGGAATGATGGTAATGATGCGAGGAGGAAAGAACCTTCACTGCGAATACATGCAAGTCGGCAAAGGAAAAGATCTTGGATTGAATTCTGTAATGGGTTATTTCTCCAAGCTTGCTATGGGCATGTCTGAACAAGTGCTTTCACGTGAACAATATCGACTTGGAACTGCTCTTCCCTTCGATCGGCTTCTGACTTTCTATTTTGCCAATCCGGGTTTTATCACAAGCAATGTTTTTGCTATGCTCTCATTGCAGATGTTCACGCTGTTTTTTGTTTGTATATCGTCGTTGAGTAATTCGTTGACAGCTTGTCCGATTTACGATGTTCTGGGTGATGGAACTTTTAACGGTACGCAAGTTGAATTAAATCCGGCACCTTTTGGTTGTGCAATTTTTACGCCAATTTATGATTGGGAAAAGGCAATTGTGATCACCTTGTAAGCTTTTGTTTTTCTTTATTTCTTTTTTTTTTTGATAGAAGTTTCATTACAACAGCGTTCCTGTCGTTTTCGTAATTTTGATTCCTGTCATGATGCACACTGCTTTTGAACGTGGTATTATGTCAGTTTTGCGCTATTTGCGTCAACTCTTGTCTCTCAGTTTGCTGTTTTCTGTCTTTTCAACTCAAGTTTGGGCACGTTCATTTCTCAACACTGCAACTTTCGGTCAAGCTCGGTATATTTCAACTGGTCGGTCTGTGGAAATTGCACGCAAGACGTTTTCTTCTCTTTACTCAAATTATAAAGAAATGTCAATGGCTATTGGTCTTGCTTTAACATGCGCTGTGTTGTATGCCTCTGCGTCAACTGGCTCAAATGCTTCATTGATTTTTCTGTGGATTTCGGTTGAGTATTGTGTTTTTTTTTCGTTAACACTCATTTTAACTCGTTGCTGTGAACAAAAAAAAGGTTCCGCCTTTGTTTCTGTCACCATTTTTATATAACCCTCATCAATTCCGTTTCCAAGATTTTATTCAAGACTACTATGCAACACTACAATGGTTTGGAACTGGTTCATATCGCAGTAGTGATCCAAAAGAAGATTCATGGCTGGCATTCCACAAACGTCATAGAACACAATACACTGGAACACGAATTGATCCCAATGAAAAGAAAGGAACAATGAAAGAAACTCGCAGACGCGCGTGGAAAAGTATAATTTGGTTGCACGAGATTGTGTTTCCGATTATAATTGCTTTGGTGGCGTTGGCAATATATGGTGCTGGTACTGCAGGCGGAGTTCGATTTTCGTTGTATTTGGCTGCTTTATCTATTTTGCCGATAATTTCCAATGCCATAATGCTACTGTTGGTGTTCTCTTCCACGTTGGTCTTGGGACCACTTGCTGCGTTTGCTGCCAAAAAAGATGGTATTGCGCCTGTTACTACTGCAATATTGAGAATCTGGTCTGGCTTAAATCTTCTTACAGTTTTAATTGGGTGCTGGGTCTTGTCTGATTTTACTTTCAAGAAATCAATTCTTGGATTCCTTTGTTTCTCTATGGTTCAGCGTTTGTATGTGCGATTTATCACACTCTGTCTTCCCAGAGAAGTGGAAACCAATTCTTCGAATCTAGCTTGGTGGGATGGCCGTTGGAATCGTGTTAAAGGTTTCCGCGCGTTTGTGGGCCCAATTCGCGAATACTTTTGCAAGATTATCGAAATGACAGCATTTGCGATGGATGTGTTCCAAGCGCATATTATTTTACTTATCATGTTTCCATTAACTTGGATCAGATATGTTGATGACTTTCACAGTATTATGGTTCTGTGGATTCCAGTCTCCAAAACTGAAAAGAATATAAGTGATGAAGCGCGGTCAAAGCGCCGCCGTAGGAAGGCTGTTGCATTGAGCGCAATGAGCACTTTCATCGTGGTACTTGTGATTCTTTTGATTCCAGCTTGGTGGGTGCCAACAGTATTTCGTACAACCCAAGCGGATATTAAACACAGTATGTGGAGATGGGCACTTGGCGAAACCTCATGTAATGCCAATTTATCATGTCCAGACAATCAGCAATGTGTGTATGCGACTTTTCCACAAATTTGGGACTCTGATTACGGCGTATGCTATCCGATTCCGTCAGCGATTCTTTATCAAACATGCGGAGGAAACATTAAAGACCCTGCTGTTTGTGGTCGGACATTAGAGTGTTTTTATCCCACCAATGGTACTTCTGATAACACTGGGTATTGTTACCCACGAGCAAATGATGGTGTAATAGGGGATGCATGTATCACCGCCAACAGTACGTATTGCTTTAACAATGTGGGAACCTTTGATCAGTGTCAAGGTAACCTTTATTGTGAAGCTACCCCAAATTTCCCATTTGTTGGATATGGCTACTTGGGAACTTGCCAAAAAAATGAGACTGCGTTGTAATGAATTTTCAACTCTTTTTTTTATTGTCTTTTTTTTGAGTGTCCTTTTTCAGTGCTATTTTTTAAGGTTTTTTAAGCCTTGCTATGAACGTTGAATAAATATGTATCTCAAAAATATATCATACAGTTTTTTGATTTTATTTATGTCTATAAAATTCTCATTATTGTTGTTTTTCTTGAAAATATCGTTTTTCCAAGTTGTTCAATAGAAATTGAGAAAGGATGCCCTTTGTTTACAAGCTGCATCAAAACCCACAGCAGCGCAAACAGTTGAGTGCATGTGCTTTATAACTAAAACTCCCATCAAATGTCAGCAAAGCGAGTTGCTGCTATCTACAACTAACCCTAAGATTCTCAGTAACTTTATTATGTTTAAAACTAAACTCCAAACTTAGGCTTCCAACTTAAAAACTAAAAGAGAAGACTTCCAAAATTCCAACAAAAAAAAGAATGTTTGAAAAGATATAAGGAAAATGTAGCAGGTCAGGGGAATGAAAGTATATGTTTCAAGGTATAAGGTGGTAGAGATTTAACCAGCCCCAGCATTGTTTTGCTTTCGAGGTCGTCCAAGGGGAGCCCCACCAGGTTGGCGTATGTGCGAGTGTGAACGTTGTGGCACAGGCTCATGCGCTTGTTGATTTGGGTCAACCCAGAAGCCATTGAGTTATTGTTGATAGTTTTTGCAGTCCATGTAGATAAGGCTCATGGCTGCTGAGACGTCACTGCATGCGTTTGTTTCCTTTGGCAGGGTATTGCAAAATTTATTCAAGATAGCGTCAAGCCAGGTTGCTCTGCCCACTGGTGGATCCACTGTTGGGTATTGGGTTGAGAGAATGTTAGCTGCTCCTGAACAATCAGAAGCATGGAGTCAAGTGAGAACACTTCCACATTTGTGACAGTCTTCATGTCGTGTGACAGGTAGGGTCAAATTCCATCCTTCAGCTCAACTTGGATAGTTCCAGCAATGTTGTCCAGCCTGTTATCCAGATCCACAATTGTTTGCTTTCGAATCAATAGCCGAGTCTTCTCTGGTAGAGCATGTGGTGGCTTAAGTGGGGGTCAATATGGCAACTGACTGACTGGGGGGATTACCAATGGGGCAGTTGAGCGGTCCAGAAGCACTGTTTCTTGATGGTTCCAGAGAATATTGTTGTGTGTAGTGAGTTGGGGCAAGTTTTCTTGATGCGGTAAGTGCATGCAACGAAGAGCTCCACGCCATATTTGCACAGCAGGAATTGATCGGTCAGTTGAGTTGAGTGTTTCAAAACTACAAGCTATCAATTTTTAGATGATTTTGTAGTGCGGCCATGGATTTCACTATTTGTAGTACATTTACCACCACTTTGGCATTTTCCCCTTAGAAAACTGATAAAAATTAAATCAATGAATAATGTGGCAGTTTTCTAAAGGTATTTCTAAATAGTTCACTTTCAATTGTCCTTTTATTTTCATTTGCCAATTGTTTGAGTTTCACTACCCCACCAACTGCAAATTTCAATTTCAAAATAAGAAACAATGAAAATTTGTTTGTCTTGCAACCAACAACAAGATTGTGAATGAATTGAATTGAAAATGAAAGGCTTTTTATGTGAATAAAGATATTTATTATTACATAGTGATAACTTATGCAGACACCTCCTGGCATTGTTGCATTCATCCAAAAGCACAATCCATACATTGTAAAGTGCCCTTTGCAATGACCAATCAACATTACATGTATATATGTGACTTGAATTATATTTTTCAATGAATAGAAGGAATGTATTGAAGTAAACTCAAATTCATTATCTGTTGAAAAAAAAACTTTGGCACTCTATGGTGCACTAAAATGAATTTCAAACCAGAATATGTTATTATATTGTCTGACTTGATGGCTCAAAGTGTGCCAGTGTGTGCTGATTTGTGCTGGAGTTATGTGTTGGTAAGCAAAATAAATTCTATTGTAAAATAGCAACTTATAAATGTAAAAGTATATTGATAATATTTATTGTGTGCATCAACAAACATATCCATATCCTGCTCAACATTTCTGAGAGCTTGTTTAATCTTTGAATAATAATTTGTCACAGTATTACCTTCCACTGTCATATGTGACATTGTGATTGTGTTGCTGCTTTCTGAACATCTTGATATTCAGTGCCTGGGTGAACTTGTGCATTGAAGGTTAATATCAAATGACTTGAAGCAAACTTGAAAGGAAACTCTTGGAAGGAAACTTTTTCTTCTCCCTTTTTAAGTTGGTACAAAACCCACAATATTTTTCAGCAATTTTATTTTTGACGACACTCAGTTTTTTTTTCTGTATCCAAACAACCAAAGGAAGAGCACTGTCCATTTAAAGCAAGATGTATGCTCAAAAACAATTCAATTGCCACAAAAATACCATATTTTTTGTGTACCATTGAAATTCCAAGACAAGTGGTGAGATAAATAATCAATCAATTAATTCTTTATGTACAATAAACAAGAATTGAAATATGAAACGTTCATAAAAGGTTTGTAATTTAATTAATCATAACTGAGAGACCCAAACAACTGAAAACCACAGCAATCTGTTGAAACACACAATAAATACTCTAAATATACATTTACATTTATAATTTGCTATTTACAATATACTTTATTTTGCT
>JADGJH010000518.1:0-14865 GCA_027596945.1 Physocladia obscura
AAAAGCTTGATTATTAGCCAAATTTTCAAATCATTCGTGTGTTAGGCAAATCGGAGCAGCAAATTAGATGTGCATCTATGGAAAGAAACAAGATCTATAATCAGATTAAATCTAATATTTTGCAAAATCTTTTTGGATCATACCATTAACAGTGAAAATTTTATAATTAAATTTTCGTTTTTGCACAATAACTTTCAGATATTTCATATCTTGTTTTCTTACGGGTTAAAAAAATATATGGCATTTTTTTTTGTTTTTTGCGCAGCGTGCGAACACACCAATTGGAAGTTGCGAAATTAGTTAGAATTTGCAAAAAAAAGCGTGAAAGGAAATGTAGCTGATTGTTAAATTTAGAAATGAATATTGACCTGGCTTCGGTTGAATATATTGAAACCTGTGTCTGAGTTGTGTCTTTGTGATTGTATGTTTTCTTGTTTCGGCGTTCTTTTTGTTCTTTTTTGCTGAAATCATTTCTCATCAAAGAGCGCCGAATCACTCGCAAACAAGGGCGTGAGAAACTCTTGTGAAAGAACGCCGACAAATCTGCATTATTTCGCGGAATCTGAAAGTGCCAAAGTACCGCAAATATTCAAGAGCCTCGTAAAGAGTCAATGCAAAACAAACAGGAAGACCAGAGCCAAACCGGCAATGGCAGCAACGATATTAACATTAACAACACGCTGGCGGCTATGCAGCAATATCAGCAACAGCGCATCATCAACGCAAATCTTCTGAATCCTTCGCAGCGTAATCTGCCGGAACCAACACTGCCCAACGTAGAAGAGTTTCTTCTGGCAACAACTGCGAATCCACCGCCCAACCCAAGCCGAAACACATCAATGACTTTCACGAACGCCTTTAGTCCCAGCGGTGTTACTGCAAACACAACACACCACATGGAGGCAATGCCAATCAATCCTGGCCGAACTCTCACGCGCCCAGACCGTCGCCGCTCGCAGGCTTTCTTCACCACCTTCAACTCGTTCAGACGCCCGAATCTTGCAAACCAAAAGAAGCGCCTATCTGACGACTCAGTTATCAAAACTAATACTTGGGTTTACGCTTCGTGGATCCTGACGTGCTGCTTTCCGTCCGTTGTGGTCGCGAATGTTTTTGGCAAACACGACCCGCTGATTCGGCAAGCTTGGCGAGAAAAAGTTGCCCTCTGTGTTATTATTGCCATTATGATGGGCATCGTTGGTTTTTTGACCTTTGGTTTTCAGGTATACATGACTTCATCTTCGCATCAGCCACCAAGAGAAAAAATTAAAAGGAGTCGAACTTACTCATCATACAGAACGTCGTTTGTCCATCCTATTCAGATCAAAATACGCATCTTCCGTATGATAATTTAATTCCTCTCAGTGGCGATATTGCAATTCATGGATCCCTCTACAGTCTTCAAACAAGTGGCTCCTCGCACGTGTCAGTTTCTAATGTAAATATTGCAAGTGTCGTCAAAAATAGCGTTGGTGCAGATCTTGGCCTTTTATTTCCTCCAGTCAAAGGCGCTGGTGCTTGCAGTGGCCTTGACGATGCACGGTATCCTCTTTTCCCATGTATCGCCAACATTAGCTCGACTGGAACTCAAATCTGGCCAAATGCGTAAGTTTTTGTTTTTGATTGCGCAAGAACTCTTAGTGAAAAAATTTTGCAAATAGAACTTTGTCCACGGCACTGGATAACTCCACCAGCGGTTGCCATATCGGAATCTCACCTCTTGCTGGAAACATTTTGCAGTCTGAGGGGGATCTGGTTTATGATTATTTGGACATATTTAATGCGATACAACCCGAGAATGGAAACAAAAAGGTCATGATATTTGGAGGGCATGTTTTGGACGTTTCTTTGTTTTTCTATGACAATACGTCTGCAAATGTTCTTGGTATGATTCTTCGTTTGCTTCTCCTCAAGAAAATATTTAATTATGAACATAGGTTCTGGAGTTCGAGACTTGGTTTTGTCGCACATTGGAAAAGACGCTAGTCGAGCATTCAGTACGGCCGGTTTACTTCAAGAGGGCGAATGTCTCACTGATTACCTCAGAATTGCTTCAGTTGATTCAATTAAGCCAGCTTGTCTCGCTTCTACTGTCATTACGTATATTTCGCTCATTATTATCCTCGTCGTTGTTCTCGCAAAATTTGTTCTTGCGTTATATTTCACTTATGTAATTGGATGGCGCCTGGGAAACAATCGCGCCTATCAACGAGCCATGGTAGACTTGCGTCGCCGTAAAGAAGAATATTCGAAAAACGGCCAGCCACACCAAAAGCCAGCTACCAGATCGAATATCCCTGGTGGTAGCAACAGAAGCAATGGAAGCGATATTGTTATGGAACCTGTCAATGCTGTTGGCGCACGCTCCGGACCAATGACCAGTGAGAGCCGACGAACTGCCGCACACCTTCGTGAATCCACGCGTGATTTGATGGAACCAAACAGGTCTTGGGATGCAAACTTCGGATTCATGGATATTGCAGCACCTCCAGTTGACCCCGAAACAAAAAAGATGTTGGATGATCCGACACTGATGCATTGTATCGCAATGGTACCGTGCTACAGTGAAGGCGCGGACTCTCTAAAAGCTACTCTTGACAGTGTTGCCAACAGTTACTATCCTAGCACGCACAAGATTTTGTTTGTTATTGCTGATGGAATTGTGACTGGTAGTGGAAACGCCAAGAGCACACCAGATATTTTAATTGACATGATTGAGGTTGATGAACGATTCAGGATGGATGACCCAAAGCGAGGAGGTGATGCGACGCCATTCAGTTATGTTGCGATTGCCGATGGTGCTAACCGTAAAAATTTTGCGAAAGTTTATGCTGGATGGTATAAATACGATGTGGTTGAGGAGCAACATAAGAAAGGCAAGAATCCACTGCGTCGAGCACAGTCTTCTTCTTCTTCTCTTGATATTCATCACCAAGGCTCCGATGCTGGTTCAGATGGTGATGCGTACACAAAGACAATGCGGCAACGGCGTGCTGGTCGGGTTCCGATGTTATTGATTGTAAAGTGTGGAAATGAAGAAGAACGTGATCCTGCCAAACCAGCTGCAAAACCTGGTAACCGTGGAAAGCGTGACTCACAAGTTGTTCTTATGAATTTCTTATGCAAAGTTATGTTTGATGATCGTATGACGGAGCTCGAATTTGACATTTTCTTCAAGCTTTTTACAATCACTGGCGTGAACCCGGAAAAGTATGAATGTGTTTTGATGGTGGATGCAGATACTAGAATTTATCCAGATTCGTTGAGTCATATGGTGGCGTGTTTAATTCGTGATGATCGTGTGATGGGTCTCTGTGGCGAAACGAAGATTCTTAACAAGTGGGACTCGTGGGTAACGATGATTCAAGTATGTGTTTCAGTTTTCTTTCGTGGCTTTTTATTTTATTCCTGATTGTGTTTATGTGCAGGTCTTTGAATACTTTATTTCACATCATTTGTCAAAAGCTTTTGAGTCCGTGTTTGGTGGAGTCACCTGCTTACCTGGTTGCTTCAGTATGTACCGTATTAAATCACCAAAAGGGCCAAATGGATTCTGGGTTCCGATTCTTGCAAACCCAGATGTTGTTGAAGAATACTCTGATCATATTGTTGATACTTTACATAAGAAAAATCTACTTCTGCTTGGGGAAGATCGTTTCTTATCGACAATGATGCTGCGGCAATTTCCGAAACGTCGAATGGTCTTCGTTCCTCCAGCCATATGTAAAACAGTTGTGCCGAATGGATTCAAAGTTTTATTGTCTCAGCGAAGACGTTGGATTAATTCCACTATTCACAATTTAATGGAACTGTTACTTGTCAAAGATTTGTGTGGAACATTTTGCATATCAATGCAGGTTTGTGACAATTGATTAATTTCACGTCTGAAATTTTGAAATCTTATTTTTCTAGTTTATCATATTTATGGATCTTGTTGGAACCGTTGTTCTTCCGGCCGCCATTTCTTTCACAATCGCAATCATTGTTATGACAATCACAAAAACTGGAGCGGGTATACCTTATTGTTGTTTTGAAATTTATTTAAAAAAGAAAATTTTTCTTAGATACTGAACTTCCAATGATTCTACTTGCCCTAATCCTTGGACTTCCAGCCGTACTGATATTAATGACGGCAAACAGACCAATATACATCTTCTGGATGATTGTTTACCTATTATCACTTCCCATCTGGAATTTTGTTCTCCCAGTGTACGCATTCTGGCACTTTGACGATTTTTCATGGGGTGCAACAAGAAAAGTTTCAGGCGAAGATACTGCACATGATCATTCTGCTCGCGATGGCGAGTTTGACGGCAAAGGCATCAATATGAAAAGATGGAGTGAGTGGGTACAAATAATCCGGGCGGATCACGAACGTCAAATGGGCCGCGCATTACCAATTGCCAGTTTTGTGCCACCACCGTCATCAGCAGGTTCGTATTCGCAGAGTATCGCGAGCGGGGACAGTGAAAGATGGAGCTCTGTTGGGTCTTCAGTACAAGGAGGAGCTTTTGCAAGTTCGAGCAGTGATGTTGGACATTGGGCTGTTGGAGCTGCACCTCCGCCTTCTTTGGGAGGGTATGCTCAGTCATCAGTGTCGTACAGGGCGTCGCCGCTTGGATTTTCTGAAGCTCATATAAACAGAGGTGATTCATCAAGAAATAACAATGGAAGATGATATAATTGAAGAAATGTTCTCTTTTTTTTTTTTTTTTTTTTTATGCCATATTTTTTCGTTTACTTTCTTTCCGTATTGCTTTTTTGGCCTCTCTATTTTATCTTCTTTTTAAGTATATGCACATGTCATGACAGCAATAAACTTGATACAAACATTTAATGAAAAGGAAGCCAAAAAAAGGAAAGGAAAAAAAAAGCAACCCAAAAAGCATCAGTTTACGGAATAGTAAATTTCTTGAGCCAAAAAATATACATCTAAACTCCGTGCGAATCACTTCGATCAACCATATTATTATGTCCAGATCCTACCAGCCATCCAAATCCACGCACAAGCCCACGCACATAACGGTCCTCTCCGCGCTTGGAAATCACAGCCGCTCCATCATCATCACTACCCGCTGACAACTCATCAGCTACACCGCCATGTGTGCCCGTCGTTCCTCCACTGTCCTCGTCGTCTTCGGCTGGATGTAACACGTGATGTGTGCGATGGTCATACATGTTGTTGCCATTAGCACCAATACCAAGGCCACCAGTCGTGTCTGTAAATGGCGCTATAGTGTGGTGAGATGGACCAGGGAACTGGTTTGGACTGAAATTCAAGTTGGGAAGCGACGGCGGCGCGTGGAGAGAGTGTGGATGATTGTGAGGGTGCTGTTGCTGGTGCTGGAGAGGTTGTTGTTGCGTATATTGCTGTTGTTGCAGGGGTTGTTGTTGGTGGAATTGCATTCGCGGTGACAAGTTGATAAATGAAGCAGTTGATTCAGGATGTAGAGATATTTGAGTTTGTTGCTGTTGTTGTTGCTGTTGTTGTTGCAACTGCGGCGGCGGCATGTAAATTGCTTGAAAAGGGATTGTGGAATATGGTCGCGGTTGAATTGAAGATTGCTGTGGAACATCAATTTGTTGGAATGGGTTTACACTTCCTGTTTGAAACATTGAAGATGGTCTTGTTTGTATTGGCTGCTTTTGCTGTCGCTGAAATGGATTGGAGGCTGTAGCAAGTGGTTTGAAAGGGTTTTCTGGTGATGTAACTTCTTGTGGCACAGTTGATCCAATCACGATTTCACTTTGCGGGCGATTGTTTGAGGACAGTCTGTTTGGGCTAGTTTCAACTCTAACTTGCGTCATGCTGCGTCTACTTGGAGAAATTTTGTCTGTACTAAATTTAGAGGAAGGTATTCCAGCTTTTAACGCTTGGTGGTTGTAAACCAATAAATTATCTTCCGATTCTATTTTTGATTCATCGCTGCTCTGATTGTTTTTCACGCGATGCCGATGTCTTGGTAGAGAAGCAGTTGTAGTATTTCCCGTCGAAGTCTTCGCATTCACAACAAGATCTTCAAAATCCTGCTCAGTTGCACGACTTTTCGCATTTTTGGCAACAATAAAAGCAAACGGCGCCTGAGGGGGCGGCAGAATTGACGGCTGGTCCGGCTGCAAGCGCAATGGCAACGAGTCAACTGAATTTCGAGAACTTTTTTGTTCCAATCCTCCACTGCGTTTCAAACTTTTTGACCGACTCCCCCCCAAAATATTCATCCCAGCAAGACCATTGTACATTTTTGCCAGAACCGTTTCTCCATTGTTTTTTCGTCGGCCACGTGAAGTTTTAAGTTCATCTTCACTTGAAGGAGTACCATCGTTAATCATTGTCCACTGCAAATCTTCACCACTTTTGCCTGGTCGGAGAGAGCTTTTGTTTGAGTTTGCCTTACCATAAAGCGGCAAATCGACAGCAGCAAAATTTTGAATCTCATCATTCAAAGGCATTGGTATAGACTTTCGTCGTTCATCCTTTGCAAAAACGAAAGCACCTGGCATAACAGCCTCATCGGTATCCCCAATACCAGCACCAGTATTTGCAAATTCATACCAATCATTGGTTGAAACACTTCCAGCTACGCCTTTTCCAAGCTTCAAATTTGTAGCACCAGCTGGAACTCCATGGTGGTGGTGATGATGATGATGATTGCTATTATAATCGACAAGATTTCCGGTGCCCCCACTGTCTTCGCTCTTCATGAATGGTCGAAACTTTTTCATCCCACGATTCACGGCTCGTTTGATTCCTTTCTCAAGGTCTGGAATCAACCGCCGGTCAACTTTAACAACCTCATAATGACTTTCTTCATCAGGTGCTGACCGCGATACATCTCCAATTCCGCCGCCACCTCCACCACCACCACCACCGTTCCCGCCCGCACCAGCAATTTCATCATCATCCAAGTCTTCACTATCAAAGACATCATCACCTTCGAATATCTCATCTGCACCGCTATCGGGGTTGACATAACCTTTGATCGCGGTCCCAAGAAACGCGAGTCCAAATGGAGTCGAAGTTGGTCGCGTTTGCTGGTATTGGTAGTGGTGGCGTAGGTCGCCTGCAATATTTCCGGCGGCACCAGGACCCAGCCCGGATGCACCTGCACCAACAGATGCGGCTGCAAAGTTTGCTCCATCAACTCGACGGAAATTGCTGAGTCGCTGCTTTGCTGTGGCCAGACGCGAGATACCAATGCGTCCAATACCTTCGCGTCCTAAAGTGAGTGTGTTTGGGAGATCTGGTGCTGCAACGCGTGACGGCGCCGTCCAAATAAGGGTTGCAAGCGACGGGTTGGCGACAACTGCCGGGAGGATAGGGGCTGTGCCATCGGCAGTTCCAATTTGGATAAATGGCGAGCTTCCGAATTCATCTGCTGTTACAGGTGTATCTTGTTCCGAAGGTGGCATCGGTATTGCCATGATATCATCTGAAGGGATAGTAAAAAATGGATTTACAAGTTCTTCGGGAGTATCTCCTCTGAGAGCGCTATTATTGACTAATATCGCATTTTCTGAAGAGAAAGGATTATAATCTGATGATGTGATATTGACAGGTACAAAGCTGTTGCTGTTAGTGCTGTTAAAGGGATCATTGAATTGGGTGTATTTGGTGTCAGGTATAGAACCAAATACAACAAGTGGTCCTTGTTTCTTGGACGAGCCAAATGGATTAGTGTTGCGATGAGGAGAAGCAAATGCTGGTGAAGTGCTGGAGGCAAAAGTTTTTTGCGGAATTTGCTGTTGTTCCTGCTGTTCTGGCTGCTGTTGTATCTGCTGTTGTTGTTGCCGCTGTTCATCTTGGTGTTGTTGCTGTGTGAGAAATGCTTGATCTTGTGTACCATTGACGGATTGCAAAGAATTTGGCAGAGGAGGAACTGCGTTTTCCGAATTCTGATCTTCTTCCAAAAACGACGGAAGTGCATTAATCAACTTTTTGAATTCCGGCAACGGTAATCGCTTTGCTGGGTCCATGTTGAAAACACGTCCAAGAATAGCATCAAATTCAACTGATATTTTAAAATGATGGCGTAAAATATCAGGGCGATCGGTAACGTAGATGCTGAAAATCGGATCAGCCATCGTGGCTTCAAACCACTAAAATCGATTCACCATTTATGTTGTTTGTCAGCTTCAAAAGAATAGGATAGAAGTTTTTGATCAACGCTTTTTAGATTTCAACTTACTGGATTCTTACTGAAAAGTAAATTAATCAACAGTATTCCAAGAGCCCAGACGTCTGATGCAATTGGGGAATATCCTTTTGTTGGATCTGCGGTAGCACAGGCCTCAGGTGGGATATACCGCGTTGAACCGCACCCCATTTCATAGCACCAAGTATCTCTTGTGGCTAAACCAAAATCTGTAATTTTTGCAGTCAACGCGCCGACATCCAGCAGAATATTCTCCGGTTTCAAGTCACGATGATAATATCCACGTGAATGGCAATGCATAACGCCGTCACACAGTTGACTAAACACGTCTTTGACGGCAAAATCAGGAAAACCGCCCTTTTGCATGATTGCTTCGTATAAATCTAAAAGTGTTGTTTGATTGGTATTCATGCCATTAAAAAAGTAGCTGAGAACTCACCAATCTGACAAAATTCCATCACGATTAAAAGCCATTCATCAGATTCTACAGTACGTATTAGCTTGATGACATTAGCATGACCACTCAAATCCTCCATAGCATGAACTTCGCGTTTCTGCATCGTCATTTTCTTTGGATCAGCGCCAGCTTTCAACAGGCACTTGACGGCACATTTCGACGCAGTGGAATAATCGTAGCCGAGATATACGTGGGCAAAAGAGCCTGGCGAGATTAAGGAATTTGATTTTTACAGTTAACGTGGAATTTTGAATGCGCACCAAACAGATACCTTGTCCAACGAAGTCTAATAGTTTGATGCGATCATTGTCGATGGACATTCCGACGCGAAATGGTGGAAGCGGCGCGTCGGGAGAGTCCGGAATTGGTTGTTTCGGCGGCGGGCTGGTCCAGGCAGCGCGGAATTGTTCCTTTGCCCGCTCCTTTTCTGCATCAACTGGATTTGATGGAGACTGAGGCTGAGACTGTAGCTGTGGCTGAATTTGAGTTGGAGCTTGTGTTTGGTGCTGGATAAACGGGTTCGGCTTTGGGATATTTGGAATCGGCGGCTGTGACTGTTGCTGTGGCTGTGGCTCTGTTCTAGTCTGGCCGGTCGGTCTGCGAGGACTGGTAGGGGTAATGACCCCCCCAGCAATCGAAAATGCTGGAGCTGATGCTTGCGTTGGTGATTGCGATTGGGCAAATGCGCTGCGAAACGGGTTCGTTGACGCTGGGTTTGGGTTGTTTGCAGCCATCAAAGGAAACTCAAAACCAAAACAGAACTTCACTTGCAGAAATCGAATGAACACAACAGCAACAATAGCAACAACCACAACACACTTTGTTCTGATTCGCCACGCAGAGAAACTCACATGGCCTAACGGTCTTGCGCCGGACTTGGCAGCAAATACACTTTACACCGACAACCACCAAGTTTGTTCACGTTTACTTCTCCTACTGTATTAAACTTTGCGTTGCAAAGCTGTCGGCAAAAGGACTCGAGCGTTCGCATGCGCTGGCGTCATATTTCTTGCACCGCAGCGAAGTGGTCCAAATTTATGCCCAGGCTCCACTGGCTGCCGTCGTCTGTCAAGGTGTAAATGCTGCATCAGGCCCTGGCAAATCATTCCGTCCAATCCAAACCATTTCTCCGTTGCGTCAGCTGCTTCAAACAGCTTCAGCCGCAAGTTTAAATTCAAATAATATCGATGCTCGCAGATTTTCCTCCTTCTCTACTGCTGCGAATTTAACAACCAAAAACTCTATCGAATATTTTGAATATGTGAAATCCGATTTCGACTCGATGGTTGGTCATTTGTCAAGTTCAAAGTTCTTTGGAAAGACTGTTATTATCAGTTGGTCACACCAAACTCTGCCCCTTCTGGCTGTCGCGTTGGGTGCTCCTGCTGAGTCTGTTCCGAGCAAATGGGGTAAGCGATTCGACGTTACCTGGGTTGTGAGTGTGAATCGTAGCCATATAGGTGGAGTGGTTTCCGCCCAAACAGGAATTTTGCGGCAGCTCCCGCAACTGCTACTTTATGGAGATGAAAAATCAGTCATTAAGTTGAAGCGCGGCTGTACAAACGCGGCTCTAGAGAAAATGCGAAGTAATTTCGAAATAGATGAAGAAGTCGAAGATGAAGAATAGCGTGAATGGTCTGTAGGAAATAAAAAAGTTCATTGCACCCATTATCTCTTGAATCTTGTGACAGAAACTTAATTATTGATAATCCCATCAGAACAAGCTTCTTTTTTTGTATATATGTAAATGCATTATATCTTCAGAATTATAAAATTTCAGTCAAGAATTTTCCAGAAATATCTAAAGTCTTCTACCATTTCTAAGTCTTCAAAAACAATTCAAGCAATTTTCAAGCAACTTCAAACTGCTTTTTGACCTCTTTCAAACCATATTTTTTTTGAGCATCTTTTATTCTTTATTATTCTTCAATGGAGTGGAGAGGATAATTGGGGGTAAATGTGAGAGGGTTGATGTTGATGCGGGGAATGGAAAATAGGGGGCATTGCTTCCAATGAGTTGCAAATGGCGTAGCCATGCTGTTAGAGACCAAAGCTGAAAGGTGGCGGATTTGGAGATGTCTTAATTGTTATGTAACACCATTCAGAACCTAAATAAAGATGAGTAGCAGCTCTCAGGGGAATACCACATGAACAAAAAAAAAAAAAAAAAAAAAATTTAGCAACCAGCAACCTTCAACTACTTACTGAAACCTTACACCTCTTCTCCTTTAATGAAAAAATCAGAATGAAGGAAAAAACTTTGCAATATTAAACAAACCTGGATGGATTCCAAAGCAGAATAGAACAATGTTCTGCATAATAGAGTTGATTAATAAACCAACAAGGAATTACCAAAGAAATCCTGCAATAGTCGCTCACATTCATCATATTCCATGTCAATTCTAAATACATGAAGAGCTTTTGTATTTTCTTCATGACAACTCTTACTGTTCTTTGCATCCTTTGATGATGGGGCATTATTAGCTGTACCTGATGCAATTACCACAGTTTTTACCATACTTGACCATGCTTTGGTATTTGGTAGTGTGTCAATATGGTGTGTCAAAAGGTTTGACATTAATTAATGTTTCAGAAAGTTGATGATGTATGCTACTCAAAAGCAAAAGACGGATTTATGCCCTGATGAATCCAGACCATCAATTTTATAGTTGTTACGATTCATTGGATGCAGCAATGTTGGCATCTGGGATCTTTGGCATCTGTTTACAAAACAATTCTCTTCCTTATGAGAACATGAATAGGGAATTTAAATTGTTAAATTTTCTTGTTGTCAACTGACAAAAATATTTTAGAAAGATGTTTCATTTTGTTTGCAAAATCTGTCTATTTTGCATAAACAAATTTATGGTGAGGAACAGTAACAGTTTGATTAGTATTCAACTGCAGCAGTATGCTGATCTGTGTAATTTTGGATATTGGTATGTTATAGTATGACAGGAGTATACTAGCATTTGGGTAGAAATGTTAAAGTTTATTCAAATATAATATCTCCCATTTCATGATACAAATAATCAATTTCAACCTACAATAAATATATACTAACTTTTTACTACTTGGATATCTGCAGTAATTTTAGAGCTAATACATGTATTAAAAGGCTGACTTCTGGAAGGCCTGTATTTATAGGATACAAAAATCAACCCTGCAAGGGTTTTTTTGATGATTCATAATAATTTTCAAATTGCATGACTTTATATTGTCAATGCTTCATTCAAATTTCTGCCCTATCATCTTTTGATGGGAGTATAGAGAAACGGTAAAAAAAATGCCAGTGTGATTGAAAAATTTTGCAAGGCAAATATCAAGTGTTTCTTTTTTGGCTTTCAAGACACCATCCATACAGATGAAACAGAGTTGACATGACTACGAAAGGAAGATATATCTGAATCATTTCCATGCAATGGACATTTCCAAGATTTTTGTGATCAAATCAGTATCAAAGTGCTGCCAGTTTCACAACTTTAGGTATCAGTGTCAGTTTAAAAGCTGGTATTTGACATTAACAGTTGTAGTTGCTGCAATCTCTGCTCTATTGAAGATAACTCGAAATGTTGGGATAAGAAGCTTCGTAGTAGATTGAGCAACTTCAGGATTGTATGCTTGAAAGTATCTATATTGGCATCCCTTTGTAAGCGAGTTACCAGTATATTTTATTGTCAACAGTATAACACTTTGTATGTACTGCCAGGGTCACGGCATTGCAACCAATTCAAAAAAAATTGTAAAATTATATGACGATAAAGTCCTTTCGATTGAAGTATTTGGTGGTTCTAAGTCTGGGTCTGCAAGCAGCTGCGCAAGAACTGCATGTAGATAAACTCGTATTTGACGGCACATTTGGCAATGGGTTGGAATTTGACGTTGACGCGGTTCCTTTCATCCATCAGGTTGCCAATGATATTGATGCCAATGCAAGTGTCTACCGCGTTGCCATTATCGGCGCGGGTGCAGCGGGCGCATCGGCAGCACTGTCTCTGGTCCGAACACACGCAAATTTGTCCGGTTCGGACGCGCAGCCACCGTCGCCACTGCTAGTTTCCGTATTTGAAGCCTCTGATCGTATTGGCGGCCGCGCAAAGACCGCAGTGCTGCCCCCGCCCTCGCCAGACTGCCAGCTGCCCAGCATCCAATTGTCCGAGTCCTGCCGCGAAAACTCGGTCACTGTCGAACTGGGCGCCTCAATGTTTGTCACCATCAACAAACACCTCATGGATGCTGTTGCACGATATAACCTCACCCTAACTTCCAAAGACAAGACACCATCTGCTATTCGTGACGAACCATCACTGCCAAAATACCCTGATCTCGGCATTTACGATGGCACGTCCGTGTTTTTCGCGGCTGACACCGAAGATACGTGGCGGTTTGTTTGGCAGGCTGCTTGGCGATGGGGTATTTTAGGACCATGGCGTGCCCGCTCATTATCTTTAGCAGCCGCTGATAAGTTTGGCAAAAGCTACACGCTTGAACAAGATTCCGCCCTTGGATTCAGGAACATCAAGGACTTTCTCGTTCGTGGACTTGGCCTGGATTCGAAAGTACTCACACAAACTGCACGAGAATACTTTTTGGAGAATGGAGTCGCAGAAGGTTTTTTGGACGAATTTGTGGAAGCTGCGACTCGTGTTAATTATGGTCAGAACTTGGACTGTAATGCTATTGCTGCCCTCATTTGCCTCGTGGCTGCCTTTGTGCCTGGTGACAGCGTTGTTGGAGGAAACCATTTAATATATGAGCACATGCTGGCCGAGAGCGGTGCCTCTCTTTTTCTCAAGAGTCGTGTTGCAGAGATTGCGAAACAAAGTGATAAAAAGTATAAACTAACTTCATCAGATGGAAAAGATTTGGGGACTTTCGATGATGTTATTCTTGCTGTTCCGGGAAATTCTGTAAGTTCTTCAACTCGTCTTTATGATAGCAATATTGATACCAATCAAATAGGCCGCAAAAGATATTAAGTTTATTGATATTGCGCACGAACCAAAAATTCTGGATTTTGTTCACCTCCATGTGACATTCGTGACAGGAACCCTCTCTCACACTTTCTTCAATGTCCAAAGCGCAGAATTACTCCCGTCTGCAATTCTCACGACACGGGCAGCTGGACCCACTTTCAATAGTATTGGTGTGCGCCATCGTTTCATCAACGACGCACACAACACAACCATTACGAAAATTTTTAGCAGCGAGAAACTGGACGAGGTAGTGATCGCAAACATGTATTCGCGCATTGTGAGGGTGGACCGATTTGAGTGGGATGCGTACCCTGTGCTTAACGCGTGGAGCGAAGATCAGGATTATCTAGTGGTACTGGATGAGAATGTAGACGCTAATGGAGGTGTGTACCATGTCAATGGATTTGAGGCTGGTTTCAGCACAATGGAAAGTGAGACTGTTGCAAGTGCAAATGTGGTGCAGCTAGTTGTGAATTCATGGAGACATTGATAAATCAATTTGAAAGAAAAACCCGAATTTTTTTCAAAACTCAACATTTAATGTGATATTCCGGTATATTGATTTACTTGAATGGCTGTGAAACAAGCAAAACAATATAGCTCATGAGCTGAAAGATTTTTTTTTCTGGGGATATGGCTAGTGCTGGACATCCACAAAATAATTGATCGTATGTGGTGAGACGTGTAATAATTTTTAGAGCGACTGTCTGTACCGCAATAGCATCTCCAACGCACGTGGGTCAGTGATTACGCAATTACGGATAACATGATCCTCCATTTTTCTCTGTGTTAATTTGTTTTCATTGGCAGGAGCGCATATTGGGTGGGAATTACTCTTATCGAAGGAGAATCTACGCCGTCTGGCCAGCCCAAACAGAGAAAGCCGTTTATTAAAAATTCTTCATGAATCATGTCAACAGTGCCTGGAAGCGATACATTAAGGATGAAGACATAATTTGTAACACTCTGAGAAACTTCATGCACTACAAATTCGTTTGACAGACCATTCAGAAAATTACGCTTACGGAAATTTTTGAGAACATTATAGAATTATCTGAAAAGACTGTCTCCACAAAAATATACTGAAAAAATTGAAAAACAAAATAAATACAATAATTTTATTTTCACACTATTGCGTCATGTGTTGCAATATTATTGTTATTACAAAAAAAAAAAAAAAAAAAAAAGTTTAAAAGTGGGGAAAAAAAAATTCGAAATAAATGCATTATGTAAAAAACTAAGTTAAAATTGTTTTGATTTATTTTTATTATTTTTAAAG
>JADGJH010000519.1:4955-17511 GCA_027596945.1 Physocladia obscura
TTAATTAAACAAAAAAAAAATAAAAAAAATAGCTATAATACCTAAATAAAAAAAAAAAAAAGAAAGGTTTAAAAAAATAACATAAACTGTAAGCATAAAAACATCAAAACAAAAAAAAATTAATATCGCAATGATAATAAAGCAGCCCGTGCTTGTTCATCACCCAACTCAGCGGCAGTTTTGAACAGACTTTTTGCCTTGTCGGCATCAGCTCTAAGTCCAAACTTTCCATGCAAGTAACAGTCTGCAATCCTAGTTATTGCGGGCAGATAACCACTCTTGGCAGAATCATTCAACGCAGATAGGGCAACTGATTCGTTTTTTGAAACTTCGTTGGAACCAACTTCAAAAATTTTCGAGATTTCAAATAGAGCTTTCGGTCGATAATCAGACTTAACATCTACAATATATAATATACAGATATTGTTATTTCACGTTATTTTTTTTTTCCTTTTTGAGATCAAACCTTTTGCACATTCATTGAAAAGTTTAACTGCTTCAGAAAAACTGGACCGAAGTCCCAATTTTCCATACGAATATGCATATCCGAGTTTGTATGCCGATTCCACATCACCAGCAGCCACTCCTCTCTTTAAAAATGAAACGGCATTCGCTTCACTTCTCTCAACACCTTTACCGCCAGCAATAAGAGTGGATATTTTACCACATGCCGGCCCATATGATTGAATAGCAGCATTATACAGTAAAATATACGAGGAGTCATCTGAAAATTAAAAAATCTGATCAATCAAAGCCAATAGTAATAAAAAATAAAAAAGTGGAGGACTTACAGTTTCCATCATCGAGATATGCCTTGCCCAGCAAATATTGCGCCTCTGCAACTCCTCTAAAACACAATTTCTTCAAAATATCAAAAGATACCGTCAACAGCTCGTGGCGTTCAGCGGGATCCAGCGCAACAGTATTTTGAATACAAAATTTGGCAAATTCAACCATTGCATTTACACTTCGTCTGGAATCCGGTTTCGAAGCAGCCTTTTCCAATCCAAGTCGTAGTGTGTTCACTTTCAAGGCTACTTCCGTTCTCGTTGATGTTGTCCAAGAACTACGCCGTGTGTTTTTGAAACTAGGCCGCATGAGAAAAACTTTGTTCCAGATATCAGCTGCGCTTGAATTTGCCGGAAGTAGACTACTACCGCCATAATTAGATCCATTGTAAGATCCAGAATCTGATTCTGAAATTGAATATGATGACATTCTTTTTGATCTCGAAGATGTTCCTTTGTTTGAGGGTGATTGGTAATTGGGCGATCCTTGGCCATGGCTCATCGAATGTTGCTGCCAAAATTTTTGATACATTTGCATTTGCTGATTGTATAAAGCCATTTGCTGTTGATAAAGTTTCGCTTGCTCAGGAGTGAGATTCTGACCGGCTGGAACAGGAAGTCCAGGAACTGCGGGAGGGCCAGTAAAAGGCGTGTATTCCAGATTTTCAACATTTGAAATGATGGCCTGATCAGAGAATTCGGGTGCAAAAGAAACTGATTTAATATTTGCTCGATCTATTCCAGGCAAAGTCAACTCCTTTTTTCCTCCAATCAGCGGTTCCACAATAGCTGGTTCCGCTGAAATGAGACTTTCCAAACCAACAGTTAGCCCTGAATCGTTATTTTCAGATTTTTCGGTATTTACAGATTGATCAGCAACACTATTTGGCGAAAAAGCCGCTGCTGAGACATGATTGATGTTTGAATCCACGATTTTCTTGACATAAACCTCTTCAGAATTTACAACTTCGATTGGTGCGGCAACAGAGATAAATATTTGTGGAGCGAAATTCCCTGGGTCCAATTCGAGCGACGGCATTGTGCCATCATTTTTTCTGATAAAAGACTGTGTTCCAATTTTCACTTCATTTAAAGTAGTGTTGAAACGAAAAGATGATTCCAGGGCAACCCGCGCAATTTCAGAAACCTGAGAGTCTCCAAACATAAGAATTTTCAGACTTTTGTTGATTTTCAAAACCTGTGTAAAAGCCGATATCAATTAAATTGAAAAATTGAAGATAAAATTGTATCTACTACCAACCTGAGCAATCAAAACAACATCTTGGCCATTCAAATGATCGTCAGAAAGATCGAGAACCGCAATATCGCAATTTTCTTTTCCAAGATTTTCAATTAACCAGTCGAGGGAAACATCACCAACATCAACAACAGCCTGAAAAAGCTCCTTCAGTTCAGAAACTGGCACATTTTGCTCTTCTGCAATTTCTTTCTTATCTTCTTTTTCAGCAACAGCACCTTCTTGTTCCATTGCAGTAAGGACCTCAGCCTCTTCTAGATTTTCCGCTAATTGTACTGCATTTTGCAAACCGATATTATTTTCGGAGGTAACGACTTGAAAGTAGGCGCTGCTTCGGCGAGAGTTATTTTCGAGTTTATTTAATTGAATTGAAGGCTCAAGAATAATATCAGAGACAATCGCCGGCACATCAAGTGTGGAAACTGAAATTGTTGCATCCGATAGTTCTGCGGCAGCTCCTTTTTCAGCAGCATTAGTTTCGTCGGGGGGGAAATCGCGACTCAGAACAGTTGCAGATATCTGCTTATCAACATTTTGTTGCTCAACTTGAAAAGAAGGAGTAACGTCAATGGATCTTTGATTAATGGAAGTTTGCGGCGAAATAGGCACAGATTCCTCTATAAAAGGACTATTATTTCGTTCCTGGCTAGCTAACATGCTTTCTTTCTTTGTCACGCTCGCAATTGATGCAGAATCACCATATATGTACCACGCAGAGAATCCATTCTTCAGCAGCTGTTCTTCATGAGTTGGAATATATGGACCGATCAATGGAGAGTCTGGGTTCAAAAACTGATTAGACGACGTGACATCTCGATTGGTCTCTTGAAAATACGAAGTTATCAAAGTGGATTTTTGCGGAGGAAATTTCATCTGCAAGTATTAATTAATTATTAAAAAGCTAACCAGAATTTAAAACCTTTATTTCAGAGATTCCTTGTTCAGGAAATGGTGAGGTGGGAATTGGAGACTTCGGAAGTGGGGACGTTGGAAACACATTGCGAGATTCGTCTGGAAATGAGGAAATATTAAGAGGCCTGCTTTCATTGAGTTCTAAGGGTTTCTGTTTCTCTGTAACTAATTGCGTCACGGACTGTGGCGCTGTTGAGTGTTTTCCCCATAAAGCACTAACACGAGAAGCCATAGATTTTGTCGAAGATCTGGATGCTAATTTCGGACTACCATTTTTGAACTCTTGGTTTGGATTATAAGGACTTGTACTCATTTCTCCCACAATTTTTACAGAGTGAGCCAACTTCTCAGTTGAGTCTTTGGGTAGATTTTCCTGTTTCGAATTTGCTTTTTTCTTATTCAATGGCGAAAGCGGCGAAAAAGTTTTCGAAATCGCCTTCGAAGAGCTGCCTAAAAGTGTATTCGGATATTCTAAATTTGTAGGCGTAACAGGCGAAGTTGGTTGCGGACTTTTCGGCGAATTTGGGCGAGAGTTTTTTGGCGAACTCGGTCGAGAGATCTTCAACCAGCCAGCAGGCAAACTTTTCCCTCGTGACATTCGATTTTGCCACCAGGTTTTTGTTCTTTCGAGTACTGACCGAGAACTTTCGGAACGCTCCATTGGGGCAGAGTCGTAGTACTCAACTGGTGAGCCGATTTCTCTGTTTGATTCAAGCAATTGATCCCGTATCAAGCGACCATTTGTTTCAGAAACATCGTGCTTTGAGATTGAACTTTTGCTTCTCCCGGAATTGAATCCAAAAGACATTCTGCGTTCACTTATAACGGGACTGGATGGCCGAGGATCAGGAGAGGAGTTTCTGCTGTTTCTGAATGCTGCTAGCATTCCAACCAAAACAGCGCCCGATATTGGCTGTTCCTGCTGATACTGTCGCTTTTCGTCATCGAATACGGCATTAACAGGAGACAACGGGGTGCTGGCAATTATTGCCGGCGTTTCCGATCTTGGTGAAGGTCTCGGCAAGGAAGCGTCTTTTTTCTTCAAAAATGGATTCAAGTCTACCAGTTTGTTCGAAGATGAATTGGTGTCATTACGAACAGAGCCAAACGAGCCAAAATAGTTCTTCGATTCTCTTGCGGGACTTTGTTTGGCAGGCAGCTGTCCAGTAGATATTGTGGGCGGCTGGTCTTGAGCTCTTGGCATTTGTGTCGCTTCATTTGGAGAATCTGTGATTGGCGACGAATTGTAATCAGCAAATTCGCCACTCAAGACCCACGAAATGCCAAGTGGTTCGACTGGTTTTATCGGTGGAAGCGGATGTGCGGACTGCGGATTATTGGCTGAGTAGCTATTCTGATCTGCGTGGCGGGCGAGGCTGTTTTGGCTGTTGAATGAAAATACATTCAGAATCAGAAGACGCCATATTTTTGATGCAGATTCGCAAGCGTATAATCATTAGCTGTGCAAGGATGGAATAAGTATTTCGGTGCTTTGCTCACCGCCAAAACCTGCTGTTTCCTGAAAGTTCCGAATTGATATCGGCAAGCAATCCACCGCCGTTCATCGTATCGCTGCTCCCCAGTTGCCCCAAATTAGAGCCACTGTTTGCGTTATCTTCGCGTCGCCGACTTGCTGCGGTCCATCCCACCATATTGTTTGTGTTTCACTTCAATGACAACTTTTGGAATGGATTTTGTTCTGTGAAACAACCTTGAGTCAATTCACTGGCGAAAATTTGTCAGCCACATCGGCGCCATTTTAAGCAGTTCTGGGTCAAAAGATTCAGCATATAGCAAAATAAAATTCTCACAAACACAAATATATTCATTATTCTTTCATCCTTAATTCACATTGGACTTTGTTTGAACTCCTGAAAATTACAATGGATGGCACAAAATCGTCGATTAGCTTAGGTTAAACACAAAAAGGAAAATAAAAGAAAACAAAAATGAACAAATAACAAACCCAAGACGGCCCACTCGAAGTTGCGAGCTCCCTCATAATTTTTAGATACGTACTTTGCGGAATAGCTTGTGTTCCATGGTCCACACAAGCCTGAATAATTTCGGGTTTTTTAAGCGTTGTCTTGGTCTTGAAAAGGTTGATGATCACGTCGCGATACTTTTTTTTCTTCAATTAGTCAAGTTAATGATTCAACGACATAAATCCACAAACCTGATCGGCACTTCCAAGAGTCTTCAACACGAATCGTCCTGTTTGAACATGAACACAAATCCCATCGATAGACATGCCAATAAATTCTTCGTTCACCGAATCATTGTTCAGCAGATTTTCTTTGCCTGTCGAACCAGGAACGCTTTTATGTCTTAACACAGACGCAACCAAAAATTCCTTGGAAGCGACGCCGTATTTGGCAAGAAGCAAATGAATCAAGTATTCGCATTGTTCATTGATGGAGTTTCCTTTGACTGTAAACAACTCTTGGCGGGAAGCTTGCGTGGGCTCGGTTTTTACTTTTATAGAGCTTGTTGCTTTCGATCCTATAGTCGTTGGAACAGGTAATGGGGATGATGACGACCCATTTTTGGACGATAAATGCATCGAGGAGCCCGGACGGGGGATTGGCGTCGAAGTCGCGGTGCCTTTTTGATGCAGTAATGGATTCGAAATCTTTGAAGAAATTCGCGAGTTCAAAACATGACGTGCCCTATATTAAAAAGAAAATTATATGCCACACAAAAAAAGAAAATTTTAGCAAAAAAAAATTGAACCTCTCTCCTTCATCTTCGACAATTTTTAAATGCTTTTCAACAAAATCCGGCCATCTTTCACAAAAAACATTGTCAGCTTCAGCCTTCAACCCCCATTTCATCTCAGAATCTCCATCGTACACATCGATTTTTCTCTCAGGTGATGCTGGCCGTAAACCACCCGGTCCAAGCGCATACAACGAACTTCCAACGTGGTTACGCCCACTGTATGTTTGAACACCAGAAACACGGGCACAAATCTCAATAAACATGTTTGTGATCATGGTATGCGGCAGCTTTGCGATTCGATTGACTTCGTATCTCGATATTGGGTCAGCACTGCGAGCCAGAAGCTGCAAAAGTATGCGACGTGCTTCGCAGACGCGACCGGCGTATAATAGCTCGCTTCGAACAACCCAAATTCCATCGCGTACGTGAACGGCAATGCGCTCGAGTTCTTCGACAAGATCCAGTTCGTCGAAGCGCGGTTCGGTGAGTTCTTTAATGGTGGAGAATGGGATCACGTGCACAGAGAGCATGAATGATCGAAGAAAATCTCCCAGTGGAAGATCTGATATATCGTCCATACACCGGTTTAACTTCATGTTTTTTTTATTTCCGTCGAAGTCTCTTTTTGGATTGAAGTTGGGTTTAGTTTTAATTTGGTGGGAGTGAAAACGAACAAAAACTCACTGTTTTATTGTCGAAGATAGTTTAGGACCAATAGATTGAAGGTAATCATTCTTTGAATACGTAAAACTGAGTTCATCACCGAGTGAGAATAACTTTTCATATACCTCCTCCGATTCGACGGACTATTGCAATACAGAGAAATAAGCAAAATGTGTAAAAAATACAATTGAAATTGAACATACATTTTCATTATAAAGACGCAAATTAATCCATTCTTCTTGTGCAAATTTACGTTCTTCATCCAATTCTTTCGCTTTTCGAAGGGCCTCGGGGTCGTTTTCGATTGATCGCGCAGCAACTGTAACTCCGCGTTCTTCCGCTTCTTCCTTCTTTTTATTTGGATTTTCGAGATTAAATTCGTGCTCCTGGATCTTCGCCTTAGCAGCTTGTTCCTTTTCAAGGATTTTGTCCAAATATTTGAGGGCAGGTCGCAGCTGAATGGTTGCAGCAATAGGAGTAAGATGAAATTCATCGTCACGAAGAGCTCCAATTAAATACTGGCCGCCAGTAGATGAAGGAAGAACTGAGGATTGAAGAGTATATTTGTCTAGGAGTTTGGTGGTGTGATCTTCTTTCACTTTCTGTTGGAAGAAAAAAAGAGACGTTGGAGCAAAAAGAGTCAAAGATGTTCGAAAAAAGCTTGCACAAACATCATATGCAGTTGCAATGTCTTCGTTATCAATTCCTCGTCCAAGTTTTTCTGCTGAATCGACTGAATAGTTTTGCGAATTTGAGTTAATTGCAATATCGACTTCGAAGCGTTGGCCGAGCGGCTTGAGGCGCATTGTTGTAGCTTCAGCGAGTGGATGAGCGCGTTTTGCAGTTGGGTGTTGGATAAGCACTAATCCGGTTGTGCTGAGTGCGAGAAACACGGGAATTTCTTGGACGACCGGATCCGTTTCTTGTTCCTCGCTGTCAGTGGCGATGCTATCTGCTGCGTTCTCGTATTCATCGTTCATGTCAATGTCACTCGCCATCCCATCATCATTCATCGTTTCTGTTGAAAACAAAAAAAACCAGAAAAAAAAAAAAAATACAAGCCAAACAAAAGCAAAAACAGTATTTATTTTCAAGCCATTCAATGAACTTATTTAAATTGCGTAATTTAATTTAATTTAATTTTTTTTCTATGGTACAATTACTAATCATGTGATTTAACCTGAATTCACTATGTCTCAATTCTGTAACACATAAATATCTAGCTTTCCTTTGAATTAGATCAACAGCGTAAAAAATGACTTTGAACGCTTCTATCATTCGGATCGCAGTCCTATGACAAGGAAGGATATCTGGCTCACCCAAACTAACAGTATCCGCCGCTTGAAGACTACATATGTATTCACGCTACATTGAAAGCAGACAAGGCAAGGACTCTTTGTGTAGCATTGCTGCTGTTACTTTTACAGATTTGGAACCGTCATTAGCACGGAAATCACAAGCGTTCAATTCAACCAGGGTTGCATTTCAATTCGACACTCTCATGCATTCGCAACCACCAAAATCATTTCTAGCTGAACGAACAGCAGCGTCGCGTTTTGACACTTCGTGTCTCGGAACACGGTGTCGTTTTTTTTCCAAAATGCAACTGCAGACGAACTTCTTAACGTCAGTTACGAATGAGGTACGCTTTTCGAAGTTGATGTTACTCCAAAAGTTGGCAGCAGCACCATCTGGTAAGGAAATACTCGTTTTTCTTTTCTTTTTCTTTGCAAATTGACATCTGCGGCAGATCACAGAACGAACCAACTTGCTGTACAGATTGGCAGCTGTGAGTATCTTTGTTCTTTCTGATTTCAGAAACAGAACACTGTTGCAATTTTTGGGATAACATACTGCCAACTATAGCTACGTTTTTTATGACGAGTGTCCGTAGTTCCTAAATGCATTCCGCATCACGCCACAGGCTGAACGCTCTTATTTCGACTCTTCCAGACATTATGAAGAATAATGGATAGATGCGACTCATAAAGTTACAGCAATCTGGTGTTGCAAGTGTAATAAACGATTTTGAAATCAATTTAAACAACTGATTCATTGAAGTTTAATCGACTGATTCTGAACAAAACATTGTGCGGAATCTGTCCCTTGTTTATGTTCGCTTGCCGTAATATCCGATAAAGAAGAACGATTTCAGAATATGTATGTCATTCAAATGAAATAAGAGAAACGATTTGTTCGATGCGTAATACTCACTTAAAGGAGCTGGAAATTTCAAGTTCAATTACAAATTGCAAATTTTCATTCACTGTAATTCAATTACAAAATGCATCGAAAATTTATTTCGGTGAAAAAAACGCAATATTGCGCAAGAGTGATATCATCCTTAGCAATTGCATAAATTGCACAATCTTTCAGCCATTGATTCGATCAAAAAAATTATAATTCAAATGGCTACTCAAGCACTTCCATCATTCGGATCGCAGTTCTACGGCAAGGAAGGATATCCAGCTCATCCAAATCAAAAGTATCCACCGCTTGAAGACTACGAATATATTGACGTTGCGTTGAAAGCCGACAAAGTTAAGGAATCTTTGCATAGTATCCCTGGAGCAACTTTTACAAACTTGGAACCTGTTATTGGTACGGAAATTACGGGCATTCAGTTGAACCAGGTTCTTGAACCAGTGCATATTCGAATAAATTTCTGAATGAAACCTATACGCGTTTATAGTTGAACGAGCAACAGCGTCGCGATTTAGCACTTCTTGTCGCTGAACGCGGTGTTGTGTTTCTGAAGGCGCAAGACGCAAATGCTGACGAACTTTTGGACATTGGTCGTTTTTTTGGCAGACTTCACATTCATCCAACCAGTCCGCAGCCAGCAGAGTACCCGGAACTGCACGTTGTCTACAATAATCCCGAAACCACTTTGAAGGCTAGAGAAGCTCTCAAGAACCCAAGAACTCCACGTTACGGATGGCATTCGGACGTTAGTTATGAACGCCAACCACCCAGCTACACTCTTTTCAAAGTAGATGTTGTTCCGAAAATTGGTGGTAGCACCCTTTGGTGAAGAAAAAAGAAGCTATTTTATGCTTGCTGATGCTTAAACCTGATTTCTGTTTTAAAATTATAGGGCAAGCCAGGTTGCTGCGTACGAATCTTTGTCAAAGCCATACCAGAAAATCGTCGAAGGTTTAACTGCTGCTCATTCTGGTATTGAACAAGCTGAAGCTTCAAGAAAGAGAGGAGGGCCAATCCGCAGAGAGCCAGTCTTAAATGAGCACCCTGTTGTAAGAACTCATCCAGTAACGGGGAAGAAAGCACTGTATGTTAATCCTGGTTTCACGCGCTATCTTGTCGGATTGAAGCCTTCCGAGTCTGATGCAATTTTGCATCACTTGTATGCTCATATCAAAGAAGGTATTGAGTTTCAAGTTCGATACAAATGGGAAGCAGTGAGTATCTTTAATGAATACCTTTCATTTTTCTTCAAGTAATTTTCTCATTTCGCAAACAGAACACTGTTGCAATTTGGGATAACAGAAGCACAGTTCACACTGCCAATTACGATTATGTCTTGTATGGAGAGGGTCCCCAGTACCGAAATGCATTCCGGATCACACCACAGGGCGAACGTCCTTATTTTGACTCTTTCAAAGATTCTGAAGAGTAAATTCCAACGAAAATAGGTTGTGCTGAAGTAATAAAAAAAATTTGCTTTTTCAGTTTTTTTTTTTGTTTTTTTTTCAAATCATGAAAAAAAGATAATTTTTTCCTTTCGAGACATGTGATGCTTCCAAGCTGTATTACTCTGCACAAGCTTGTGACGTTGCTTTATGTCTGCCTTTGTTTGTGTTTTTAACAAGTAACCAATGTAAATCAACCATCAAAGCTGAAAAAGTGATAGATATCTTTATAATAATCAATAATAAGATTATAAAAGATTTGCAGACAACAGTAATGGTCGAAAAATACTGTCTTGCATATTTTGGAGTCTTTCAATTAGTCTTATAGAACAAGACAACATTGCATCCATTGCTTGCAACGGTTTTTCCATTTTTGAAGAAATTTCGATCACTGATTCACCATAGTCCAAGATTTTCTCCATACGCTTATATTGTACATTATTTTTCTTTCCCGATTATTTTAAGATTCTCTGAAACTGTCAATTTTCATAAACTTCAAGGACAAACTGACTTGAAAAAAAATGAAATCACTAACAATAGGTCGCGGTAAGTCAGATCTGTTGTCTCCTCGATTCAATACATGCAATTTATTTTCTCAGTTAATTAAATGTACGAAAGTGGTGTTAAAAGGGGTTGCTGGTTTGCAACAACACTTTGTTTGAGGAAAGAGGAAGTTGAACCCAATTCATTTTTTCCCTTAATTGATTTGAGCCAATCATGGCACAACTAACAGTTGGCAGTATTGGTACTTGGTTTGGGCTCGAGCTTGGTCGTGAAACGGCGGCGTGGGTGCGTGGAGCGATCTGGGGGGTGTGGCTTGTAGTGTTTGTGCAGTTTGCTTGCGTGGCTGTGGCGTGCGCGGTGCTGTTTGACCCGACGCGCCGCAGCGTACAGCCGCCGCTTCCGGCTTTCTCCGCATCCGTGGCGTCTGCGCCGCCGAAAAATGCGAAGGTCACCCGGGGCTTGCCGGATCCGGGAGCCGCCGTCTGGCCGCCGCTTGTCGTCGCGTTTCTCGAACAAATGCTGAAAACAACTTCAAGTCCAACGGCAAATAATACAAACAATCTCTCATCAGCCAGTAATACTAATACTGCGAATAACGCTTTTGAGTGGGATGCTATCGATCCGCAGATGACGCCTCCGGACGAAGCCGCCTGGCTCAACGTCATTGTCGCCCGCGTTTTCCTGTCCCTGAGAGACTCAGTCCTCTTCAACGACCGCACTTGCCTGAAATTGTCGGAGAGAATAAATTCAAAACTCGCCGGAAACTCGTTTGTCGTAAGTCTTGGTTTAGCACGCAAATAAATTTTATATTATTTCACAATTAGTCTCATGTCACATTACACGATATTTCCCTTGGTGAGAATGTACCAAAAATTCATGGTGTTCGAATGTTAAAAGGAATCACGGACGATTTGGCTGTATGTCTCGAAATTGAACTCAGCTATGAAGGGGGCGCAAGTGTTGGGATTGAACCAACCCTTACATCCGGTTATCAAATTCCTGTGCGAGCAACTATAAACGCATTGAAAGGAAAGGTTAGATAATTATAAGCAATTGTATTTACGAGCAAGGATAGGGCGTAAATTATACATATCAAGCAGTTCATTAAAAAACAAAACACAAAAAAACAACCGAACTCTAGGTTCGCGTTCGAGTCCCTGCAATCGGTTACCAAGACATGTTTTCCGTTTCATTCCTTGAAAATCCAGGTGTTAGTTTCCGAATCAACGCTCCAACAATAACCGTTCGCAATAACACCACCCTTCGAAGCGTGATCAGCACAGTTCTTTCAGAAATTGTCCGCCGCGTTTTCTTGGAGACGTGGGTTTTGCCCGCTTGGCGAACCCTATTTTTACCACTTATGTTGCCATCTCTTGACGAAGAAATGGCAAGAATGGACGAAGTCAATGAAATATCCAGAAATACAAAAATTGCCAGTACTATTTCTGGAAATGGTAGCGGCAGCAGTGGTAGTGGAATTATTGGACTGAAACGATCGCAAAAAACCGCAGAATATTTTCAACGTGCATTATCAAAAAGAGATCCCAATCTTGCGAAATCTCAACAACAGCAGCAGCCTTCTACATCTTTATCTGGATTCTTTGGTTTGAAAGTTTACGATATGGTCGATGGCTCAGTTTTCCCAGTTTCGCTTGTTGTTTTTGAGTCATCAATTAATGATACCACTCTGGCGTCACTAGAAGATGCAATTGTTTCTCCTTTTCTGGAAATTGCACGAGAGGGTTTTGTGCCATCGAGTATATTGCAGACTGTCGCGTCGACAGATTCTGAATGGAGAACTATTAAAAATAGCTCTGGAATTCTGGTTCGGAAGTGTCGCAAGAGGTATCAGGCGATTTCTCTGAGTGAAGTATCATGCGCCACCATATCAATTGCCTGCGACACTGAATGGGTTTATTCTGTGAGTTTGTGGAGATTCTTAATATTGTTGTTACTATGAGAATAATCATAATATAGATTTTGAAAAATCCTGATCACTGGAGCCATGTAAACAACACTTTTATTGGATCAAAAGTCATCAAAGAATACGGTTATTTATC